>VXBA01004775.1:568782-645514 GCA_013399895.1 Serilophus lunatus | reverse complement strand
CCCCGAGCCCGACCCTCCTCACCTGCCCGCCCCTGCTCCGCCCGCTCTGCGGCTCTCGGTCACGTCCCTGTGCTCGCTCCCCTGCGGCCGGCCCACCTTAAGCCTTGAAAAAACTAACCAGAAAAGAGGAACTGATTCACAATTACATATGTATTTATTGTGAATTATTCACAGGTGACTATTTTAGCATGAAACCGGGCACCTCCCGCTCGATTTCTGCGATAATGTTTTCAGCGCCTCCTCAAATGAATGTAAGTATTTACACCAAGCTTTGCATAGCAAAATCTTATCTGTCCAATCCTGCCCCTGATAAGGACATGAGCCATCAACAATGGAAGGCGACTATCCCATTGTGTGGAAAGAGGGGAAAACAAGAAAAAGCCCTAGAGGGCTGTGCTCATACTCTGGGAGTGCGGGCAAGGAACAGAGCTTTCTCCCCACCCCCATGAAAACTCCCTATAGCACAGATGAAACAGTCTGTAGGTCTGTGTATTACACTGACACATTTCCCGGCGAAACACCCCGTGTGAAAAGTTTCACCGCCAGTCCTTTTTCTTAAAAAAAAACAACTACCATATTTTGTTACTTTCTCATATTTGCCAACAGGCTTTGTCCAAGCTGGGTTGTTTTTAAACAGCAATAAGCTTCCATTCAACAACAAGCTAAACCTACATTTGCTTAGATAATAACGAGATGAGGACCTGAACTGCCGATACACAAAACCATTCAGCACGTGGAAGACATCCAGCTTGTATCACCAGATTCAATAGGATCAGAACCACAGAGTAAAGATGCAAAATGCATTCCAAAAGCCTTTCTCATGAAAACACTTCAGCTATTTCAAAGTAAATACTACATTTTCAGCTACACAGAAGATATTCCTTGGTAGTCCTTCTGTTTATAGAAGGAGATTTTGTTCTCACACAGTTTTCAAACCTGTAACTATGCAAATGTTGGAGACAACTTTCAGATGAATCCCAGGAACTAGAGTCCTGCAGCCCTGCTGATTCACAGACTCATCACTAGTTTATTATCTTTAGATTTTCAGCACAGATCTTTAGCTCTTAGGATTTTTCCTGCCTTTGATTTTTTTCTGCATGTAAAATTAATGACTGCTTTCATTAGAAGTGGTCAAAAAGTATTCCAACAAAATACTTTTCCTGCTGAAAAATTGAAGGCTTGGTCAAAATTCAATTCTACAGAAACAGCGCCAGTCTGATGAAGGTATTCTGAGGAGGATAATTTATGTTTGGGGTGGCAAGAACCATCCCTGAGCAGCACTACAACCCCATTCTTTCACCCTGTTCTCTGCTCAGGTGAGTGCTTTGCTCATGAATCAATTTATTTTCTGGGAGATAGTTATTGCATTCTTTCCCAAATAATGAAGGGAAGGAAAAAAAAAAAAGTAATTTCCTTTTACTCCAAATCTAAATGAAAATTAAAGTTTCAGTGAGGAAAGCAATTACTGTCCAGTCAACAATATTTATCAACAGCACACCTAGGGCAATAAGCAACATCACATGACAGTGACTGCAACACTTCACTGAGAAAGCATCTATTTAACTTTGCACAATAAAATTATCATAAGTCATTGCGCTCTCATGCAAATACAAAATTTTCTACCTCAGAAGTAAAAATTCTCCATTTGATCCAAAAAGAGGGGTCACGCAGGAAAAAAAGCAGTGCCGCTTTCCTTCCACGGTCCTACCACTGTGCTTCAAAGGGGGTAACAGTGGCTGCTTCTCAGGTGCACATTTCATTCCCATTTTATTCTTAGAGTCCTGTAAATAACAATGCCCATCTCTAAAAAGATGGTGATAATTGATGGCATTTATAATACAGATAGTATTAAGCATCTTCATGAAACTGCTTTGTCCTCCAGGAAATAAAGAAAAAATATCCAGAGTTTTTCCCTAGCCTTCCAGTACTCCATTTTCCCCCTCGGTTTCAGGTCTGTGCAAAAGAAGATAATCTCATTTTCCATCCTTATTCTGGAGCAATTTTCCATTTTCACTATAAAATGTGAATTAGCAGCCTATCAGTGTATCTTCTATTCTTTGCTTTGCAGAGAAGGAAAAGAAACATCAGTCCCAAAGCCTGTGTTCCTTCCCTAAACCAAGTAAGTGCAATGCAAAGGGTAGCCAATTAAATCCAGAATATTTTTTTCTTTTTGCTACGTCTACTGGACTACTTTAATTACCACTGGTAAAATCTGCAATAAATGAAAAAAAAAAATCTAAAATAAACTAAGAGACATGCCTGGTCACAGATGATAAGGCAGACACCAAGAATTATTTTCTTTCAGATATAGCTCATTTCTTAAAGCCAAATATTATATCCTGGGCCATATAAGAGATCAGAGTTAATCAGTACTCAGCACACATTTAGGTCACTCTCAGACATTAGCTATAACCTAGAGAATATTTAAGGGGAATTTCCAACTACTGAATCATTAAATATGCTTTCTTTAGTACACAGATGTCATTCTGAATGGGCATAGGCAGAGGCTTTGTTCAGCAACAGCCTACAGCCATTCAGAAAGAAAATGGGAATGTGACTGCAACCCTGTTTTGCAGCTCCCCCGTCGCTGTGGCAGACATCCATGTACATCAGAGCAGTTTAATAGCTGGCTGTTTACAGATAACCTTGGTTTTTTCCTTTTCTTGTTCTAGATGTTTCCACAGAGTGGATCACAGTGTCTCAATCACAGTCTCAAGTCCCACAGTTTCACGAGCCGAGCAAGTCGGACACAAAACCCACTGTAAAAGTGGCTGTTGCTGAAACTGCAAGGGCAAAATAGTGGAAATTCAGGGTCCTGTTTAGTCTGACAAACCGTGAGTCAAACACACACAGCCCTTGAATTGGCCTATGACAGTCTCTGGCAATTAGAAGAGCGCTAGCCAACGGCTAGAAGTACCTCCTAGCCAACCTTGCCAAGAAGAGAGGCAAAGAACAGCTGATCCAGCCACTTCAGAGAGCAAAACCTGAACTACTGTGAACCATAATTTCCACTGCCTGTCAGGATTTGCAACAAGGCAGAAGAGTGATCTAGTCTCAATTGTGTTCACGGCTCTAGGATGAAGATGGCTCACTAGAAATACAAAAACTTCAGATGATATTTGCTAGTATTTGATGGGAGGTAGAAGTGCTCTCAAATGCATCTAGTTGGTTGAACCACACATTTAAATATCATAATTAATGAATCAATATATAAGATAGTTATCATTATTTATAACTTAAAATTAGCTTTCAGTCGTTTAAAAAAAAAAAAAAGAAAAATCAACCCTTGTTTTTGTTAACCTTTCCTTCAGACACAAGGATAATTACAGATTGACATAATTTATTGCTTCACATTTCTTTGTATATACAATTCCATTCTCACATGTAGAGAGATTAATTGTATGAGATCAAATTTTTCCTATTCACAAATGGAGAAATTGAGTCAGCAAGAATAACTCAACCAAAAATAAAAATAGCATTTCCTTGACAGAGAAGAAAATACAATTTATATGCCCATGTTTCTAATCTCATGTTTAGTCACAAGACCAATCTTAGCCATTTTTCCTATACTCAGTGAGAAAATTCTGCACATCCATAAAATGTGGCAGCTGTACCTCTGTTCAGTGGGACTGAGTGCATGTCAGGAGTTGTGGAAATATACTCTACAGGCAAAAAAAAAAAAAACAACCCTAAACCAAACCAGTACTCATAAGACAACAGGAAATCTTGCTCTAAGACTGAGTAGGGTATTTAACAATAACAGTCTTTGTCTTCTTTGTCATGGAAATTGGCCACAGGTTTGAGCTCTGTCTGTACACAAGTGAATGATTCAACAAACAAGATGCCAGTGGTCCAGAGAATTCCAGTTTAGTGACTTGAAAACTACAAATCAAAGACTATACATGAACACAGTTCATCCTTCACCCACCTGTGGCAAATTAAACTGCATACGAGTTAGAACAAACAAGCAGTGGCTCTCTACAGCAACTTGCTGGAATGCTCCTCAGGTGCTTTGGAAAACATTGGTTAATTCAGTACTGAGATAGAGCATCTGCCTTCTCTGACCATGGATCTTATATAGGATTTCTATTCCCACCTGTCAAAACACTGCCAGTTTTCCATATTGTCACAATGTTGCCTCATTTTGTGAAGTAGCGACTTGAGCTTTTTGTCCAGAGGCAGCAATATGCCTTCAATTAGCATGGTATTTTTCTTCTTTGCAGCAAAGTTCTGCATAAGACAGACTGAGAGTCTAGACCTAGAATTCAAGAGAAGAGGTCACCTCAGGGGAGATTTCACCCTGTGTGTTGGGATTAAGCACAGGACAGTCTCTGAGTAGTAGCATTCACTTTTTTCCTGGCTAATTCAGGCTTGAAATCAGCTTGGTGCTTAATGCAAACTACCAAAGTTCACAAACCTCACCTGCACATCTCATGCTAGCAGTCTTGTGACAGCCAAGTAGCCACTGGTATGGAGGTGGCTCAGCCCCCACCTCCTGCCATCACACACCAGCTTCTATCAAGCAGCCAAGGGCTCCCCAGAGATCTATAACTTAGTATGAACAAGTTAAAATAGTAGCGTGGGTGTCCTCCTCAGCAGCCAGCAGGTAGGAAGAATGGAAAAACTCAGAGAGAATTCAGCACTGGCAGGCACTGCAGCTCTGTGCCCATTGTACAAAGCACATCCTCAGTTTGATCCAGGGATTTCAGTAACCCAACACAGTAGCCACAGGGCAGAATGAACCTTAGTGTGGTTCATCTGCTCTGAAGGGCTGAGCACCTCCCTCTGACATATCTGGGTGATTATTTTCTGGTTTCTCTTTGTAACTCTCTGGATGGAGTGCCCAGAAAAAGGGACTCCCCAGGGAATCTGATACTCATGTTCAATGGGCTCACTAGCTGCTGGATCAGCACACTGAGTCATGAAACCAGGAGTGCCAAAACGGGTTTTCTTTTCATACTGTCTTTTAAACAAACCACATACAACCTTCCCTACTAGCCTGCCTTAGTAATTCTGCTTCTCAGTACAAGAGCAAGTACATCCATTAAAATTAAGAAAAACACTACCAAAAAAATTTAAACATAAGAGCTGCAAGAACCTTCTGAACTGCCATCTCATTAATTCTGCAAGCTTGGAACATATTTCAAGAGCTCAAGGAAGAGTTGGATCAGAGGTAAGACTTGAAATTTCAGACTTCCTAAGTAATATTCCCCCACTCACCCAAAGGATTTTACCATTGATGTTACAAAACGAGAGAAGGTCTCATTTTTCCTAGTAGTACAAATTAATTTCCCCTCCCTCTGTAAAAGGAATATTTGTGAGGTGTGGCTGCATCCCTTCACAAGCACCCCCTCAAGCAAGTCATAAAAACATTAATTAGGAGAGGGAAAGGCCCACTGTCCTGTGATATTCAAAAGTTCATGGGAGATCATTCTGCATATTTAGTGGCAAGAGAAAAATCTTCAGTTTGAATCAGGGTAACAATAAGGAAAATCTCTTTGCGCACCTAATGACAAATATCACTGGTAAAGCATTTGTGCTGCAACCTCTGTGCACATAGGGATATACAGCCTGAAAATCTCTGCTGCAGAGTAATTATGATATTCTCTTCCTATTTTACAAACTACTTACAGAACTCTTTGATTTTGTAATGTATGTATTTCTGTGGATTCCTAAGCACACTATGTGATGTGTTAAAGATAGACTTGTACTTACAGAGAGATTTCTAACCACGCGTAACATCTGTTTGTGGGATCCTCCTTCCCTCCGGCACATGGATGTGGTGATGACATGTTCTTGTGCTTTGTATGGTCCTCTGTTATCCAGGGCTCTGCTTAGAAAGAAAGCTCATGCTTGGATTAAGGACATTGGACTACAACTATTCTTGCAAACAAAATTACCCAACACAAAGACATTGGAATGGAACTGTAGATATATGAAAACTTATTTTCAGAATAAAACCAAGGATGTTATGACATTATAGCTCACATATCACATATTGAGGTTAAACAAGATGCTGCAGACTGGGAATGACATTCCTGTGTGGTAGTGTGAAATGATATGAAATTTTTACAATATATTTACCAAGGTTTCTAATGAGAAGTTATGTATTATTTAGAATTTTAAAAGTACAAGCCTACTTCTTACATAAGTAATCAACAGAAGATGGCATTAGAAAAGGCACTGCACCACTTTAGGCAGCAAAAGTTTAAAAGAGAATGATCTTTTAAAAGGTCTCATCCTAAATACTAATACTGAACAGGCAGTTAGAAACAAGGAAATTATGGTGCTTGTATTTCCTTTAGTTATATGTGATTCTCTCACCTTTGTGATTTCTTTATAGAAGAGTTTTAAGGGGAACTGACTCTGCAAGTTTTAAGCTGTCGATTTTTGACTCCAATCAAAATTGCAAGAGTTGGACAATTTGGCCAAACTCTTCGCTGGCTGTGCACCAGTCAGTGAACGTCAGGAACAATGAAAGCAGTATAAATAACAGAGAGAAGTGCAGCATGGAAAAATCAATGGCTAAAGAACTCCAAAATGAGATGTTTCTGGAAGTTCCTTCTTAGTAATTTTGTAAACCTGAGACCCTTTCACTGTCCCTGCCAGCTAAAAAAGAGAGATCAACTTATCCAGGACATACAAGGATAATTATTTCTTCCAACTTAATTGCAAGAAAAGCCCATGAAAGGTTACCCAGCTGTGAAGGACGTGACTGCACATGCCAGGCAGATGTTGCCAACACCAGAGTTCTTCCTATGTTACCCAAATGTTTATTCCTCACTGGGGATTATGCGTGCCTTATATGTAGGGAAATAGAAATTTCTTTGTTCTCCAGCTTTATTACAACACAGCAAACTCTTTAGGAGTGCAAATTCTTGCTGCCAAGAACCAGCAAATTAATAGCATATGGTGTGTTTTTGACTCCATCACAGGTGAATGCAGTGCTTGTAAGAGAAGCTATTTACAACCTTGAAGCAAGGATTTTGAATCCAGCCCCAGCTATGCCAGCGTGAACCAACTGCAATCCTACTGGATGAAGCAAGGCAACAGTGATGTAACTGATGCCTCAGGCAAACCTTTAACTCTGTCCAAACAGAAACAGAGCAAACACATCAATGCAACTTTCCTCTGCATTGCCCTGTTAACTCATCATCAATGCCGTTACTTGAGCTGTTCTACTACCTATTTGAATTCAAGGATATTACTTTGATAAATGTTACCAGATAAATCACTAGTGTCTCTGTAAAATATGTAACTTACACAAACACTTTCAGCATTCATTGATGGTGTATGATTTAGCTGTTCTCTCTGATTATGGTTCTGTGTAATATATAGATCCTCATTTTTGCAGAAACATAATATAACCAAATTCTGTATAGTTGTGGTGTTTGGTCCTATGCATGTTTTGTCCTATAATATGTAATACAAACCATTAGCTTTCATACATCTCCCTCAACAGACAGCAACTGTCTTGGCTTCAAAACATTCACTGTTATTTCATATTGACTCATTAGGAAACATTCTTATTGTGTAAGTAGTAAGCCATCTTTATCTCCAATAATGTTTTAACTAAAAGGCCCTGCGACTTCTTGAAGGACTGTAGCCAGTGAAGTTCATAAATCCTGTTCATGTTTAAGTGCTATTCCCAAATACATGCTAATTTGAAGCAGAAGAGTTGGGCTGAACTAGGCTTTGGACACTGAGACACTCCTGTAAAACCCATAATAACTGCTTAAAAAAGATCACTATTTTTGTTCCTCAAACAGATGCACAGGCTTGGGACTGACCATTCCCACAATCCCTGGGTATTGCACCCGCTTCCAACACAGGGTAAAAAATTTAAAGAGAGAAGAACATAAATTAAAACCTAAGCCATTTTTGGGGTATTCCCCAGCAGACCAAAACAGGTCTCAAGATCACATTTCACATTCATAAATAGAGATATTTCTAACTGGCACTTACTAAACAAACAGACTAGCTACTTGCTTTAGACAGCCCTGAACAAATATTAATTGAAACCATCCACAGGACATGTTATCTCTGAAGTAACTAGAGATGTCCAGCTGACTTTAGACTAAATTACCCAACAGCTTCACAGAGAAAAAGCACATTCATGAAAGTGATTTACTGTTTTAATATAACACGCATATAAAGGGCTCACATATGACCCTATGGTTTCCATGATTATTCTCTTTAGGAAAGTACAAACTGAGAAAGAGAAAACAGCTAGAATGCTGCTGTTTCTTCTGCATAGTTTTTCTGTGAGCTCTGAAGAATCTGCTGAAGAGATGAACTACTCTTTTTGCCTTAAAAAAATGAGATGAGGGTCCTGAGAAAATGAGATAAAAAGGAACCTTTCCTCCAGCACATCACCCATCCCAGTAAAAGTTAGATGCATTGTATTTAGTGCATAAGGATTGTTCTTGCCATACATCTTATAAATATCAGAAAACTAATGAGGAAAAGGGTGCCTACTCCTCTTCCCCAGAGTATTTGCTTCTTAATGCCTATAAAAAAATTCTAAGAGCCCAAATTAGTCAGTTCATTGCTGTACTGCCTCTTATATCTAGCACTTAGCAGGGATAATACCGGAAAAACGTTTCCTATAGGATGTAGGATGAGGGTTATTGACCTTTACAGAGAACTATTCTATGCAATGTTCTGACACCACACTAAGGGCGTTGTCACAGTCATCGATGTGTCAGCAAGACCATGGAACTGAGCAAGCTGTTGAAACACAGGACAAGCAATCTAAAAATCCAAAGGAGAAGCAGATACAGAGGATACATATGCTGCTCAAGCCTTAGAAAAGCATGATCATGGCAAGGGAGATTCTGTAATCTGATAAAAGGAGGATAAAACACATTTGCCATGGTGGAAGAATTAGGGCTGGTATCTTTATCAAGATAGCATACCAGAAAAGATAGAAGTCTCCAGAAGGCTGGAGCCCTTTATTGCAAACAGAGCTAGTAGACTTCAAGTAAAGCTACGTAGGCTATAATGAATGTTTTTGACTGTAGGGAGAAAAATGAATGGCTTGAGTCCAGGAACTGTCTCTGCCTACATAAAGAACTAGGTCTGTAGGAGATCCTTATTCAGCACGTTTCCTACAAAAGACATTAATTTACATTTTCTTGTTTAAAGAACAGATAACTTTCTCCATGTGAGAAATTCCAGCAGATATGGGCTCAGAGGAATGAGAGTACTGCAGAGACCACTGCATATTTCATACAAACACTCACCAACTTGGAGATTTCAAAGCTCACAAAGAAAATGATTTTTTTTTCCCCCAGAGCAGAAACTAGGATATCAACCCTAGCTACTCTGCAATTGCTCACCTCTAGGCAGTGCAGACTGAGAGGCATGAGGCCTCCATCAAGCTCAGATGTAAGGAAGGATTTCTTCTAAAAGCTATCAATGTTAATGAACAACTTGGTCTTGTTTGAACATCCAGACTGTGATATGGGCAAGTGTCTGAGTTTATCATGTCCTCAATCTTTTGAACACCCAGATTTTATTTGCTAAGCATTGATCAGCTCAAAAGGAATGAGCTTATTCCAAATGGCAGTGGCTGAACTTGAAATCTGGACTTTAGATAGCAAAATGCTCAGGATTTGATGCAATTTTGCCTCAGCCACCAATGCTGAGTTTTGGGCTGTCCTTGTAAACCCAGAGACCAAAGGAAACTGCTCTGGAATCTTACTGGAAAGCAGAGAAGCACATATATCCTCATTCTAAAAGGCTTTTACTTTGTTCTTCTGTATCTAAAAGCTGAAAAGGGATGTCAAATCTTTGTGCCAAAGGTAACAATTCAAACAAAACTAGATGTACCAATTTGCTATTCCTTGTGTATGTTAGGAGAAAAGATTCCAAATGAAAAGCCATACTGAAAGCCAGAAACCAAATATCACATCAGTTTTAAAAACATACCCTTCAGAAAACTACTCCCTTCACCTCATTTATGAGATGAATTTATATAGGTTCATTTTAGCCTTTGATTAGTTGTTTTATTGTGTTTTGATTATGCCAGCAGTCTACAGCTGCAATATTGTTACGGAAAGCATACAGATGTTTAATTTAAAATAAAAAGTCTTTTGTGCAAATTTTAATAATGAAACTATTTCTACTAGCATTAGTTTCTTATGAAACCTTTTGAACTTCAACTTTTCATATCTAGTAGTTCAAATCATACACTGAAATATTTCCTTACTCAGCTGGCTCTCTTAGCACCTGCATTATTTGCTTTTGCAGTAATACTACAATTTAATCTTTGCAGTTTGTGAAGAAAACAGTTGCTACAGAAAAATGTGCCTAGAAAGGGCTATGAACTACAATTAGCGTGTTCAGCAATCTGGAGAAGTAAAGCCCTATTCTCTCAAGCAAGATTCAACTAACTGGGGGGGCAAGTGCACTCTTATTTCCCAGTGATACTCAGTTCTTCACATCCTTTACAACTAGAGCGGAGGAAGGGTTGCAGCTACTCCTGCAGCCTCTTATTCTTCTTGCTTTTTCAGTTCTCACTGCAACAAAGCTTTTAGGAAATTTAGTAAAATTCATATTCAGCAAATAAACCATCTTCTGAAAACCATGCTGTAATACTGGAGCTTGGTGAAAAAAGGTGAAGGACCTCACCTTTTATCTTGATCTTTGCATTAACACTTCCTTAGGAAATCTAGTTTTGTTCCAAAGCTCTTATCTGCCACCACTCCAAATACAACATATCATAAAGCTCAGATGCCAAGCTATTTTAATAAAGATGTGACAGAAATTTCATTGACTACATAATCATTCCTTGTCTGCATGACATGGAATTTTATTTACAATATTCTTGTGTCTGAACTTAAGAAAACGCATATCACAAGACAAACTTTCTGATGCCCAAGCACAGTGTAGGATCATGCCACTGCTTCACACAGGGTTAAAATCACCACTACACAAGAATACTCAATTATCACCTAAATAGCAAATTTTTCCTTTAAGACTCACAGCTTGTCTGTCCTCATTAGCTGAAGGCTATGACAGAGCTGAGGAAACTGCTCCCCTCAATTTGTATTTTCCTAAAGTATTCATGGAAATGTAAGCTGAATAGAAGAAAGGAAAAGAGCAGTTTTCCACCAGATGTCAGCTAAACTTTTAAACTTGAAAGAATATTAACTACAGCAGCTGGAACCCGTGGCTGGGAGCCCCAAAATGTCTCCTGAACCACCTTTGATATGGCCAGGAGCATAGAATGGAGCACAACAAGGACTGCTAGCAGGAGCTGAGATCACCCTTTAGTCTTCACTGCAGATGTTCCCTTAGAGTTGGTGTTTTGAGGCATAATCATTCATTTAATTTAATAATATAGCAGTTAATAATTTTAACTAGGGACGTTATGCATACCTATAGTCTTGTCTTGAACTTTTTTTAAAAGTAAGGCTAGTGACTGATCTTACATACCACATTTCTTTCAGTTGGCATCAAAAAAAAAGTTTGTTTTTTAGAAAAGATGTCTTGCTCCTCTGCTTGTTCCCTTCCATTATCTGTGTTAAGAAATCTTGAGCAGCATTTCCTTCCCCCTGCCCCATTCCTTGTTAACCAGTTAGCTATAACAGTAATGTATGGCAACTCATGTTATTTGCAGAAAGGATGTGTTTAATATTGTCTTATTCTCTTTCTTCAGTGAACTCTTCCTGAAAAAAAGAATAAAGCATTATGTATTCGAACTCCACAGGATGCCAAACACAGACATCTCCTGAGCAAACAGAATAAGTTATTCAGTATAATGACTACAAAGACAAGAATGAGATTACCAGAAAACATCCTCTACAGCTGTAAACACTAGCTGCAAGGCTTAATATTCACCACCATTACATTTCCATGCTGAGCCTATTCCAATCCCTTCTCATTGCTAAAGCAAGCAGATATTTTTTCTTTATTTGGCATTTCCTATGTACTATTTTTGCAGAAAAGAAGGATCGTGTGTTGATAAATGAGTCTGAAAGTCAATCAGAACCAACACTGAATCATGTATCTCTTGTTTTAAGGTTTGATACCCTCCCCCAAAAAAAAACAAAACCAAAAACCAGAAGTGAATAGCCGGGGGAATTTCTGCTTTGGCAGAACTAGACTAAGGCAGTAGCCAAACACATTGCTACTGGCACTCAGTCTTGGAAATTTGAAGCCAGCAAAATCATAGCTTGCTTCAGTATAATTAAAACAGATGCTCAAAGGGGGCACTGTAAGGCTAAGTGGAGAAATTATAGAAAATGTATTTTAACAGTCAAAATTACTTGAGCAATCAGAAAACAGGGAAAATGATGTTTCTGTGTTTTGAAACTAAGCGAGGAAAATTGAAAAAAATACAGGTAGTAGTAATTAGATGTAAATTCTCCCCCATGGCCTAAAACAGTCTGTTTAGACTACTGCTATGTAATAAATCTTGCATGCTACAGGTCTTTATTTTTGCAAGCCCTGCATCTTTTACAAACATGCAAAGATTGTACAAAGAAGTTTCAGCCACCGACCAAGGTCTGCCTAAATGCACACATTGCTGTTTTCATCAGAACAACGTTGGGCATTTTGATGTCAGATGGGAAGTTTTTCATAGCATTATCCACTATAGTGTTTCACTGTAGCTGCTTTATCTTGGTTATAGCCAGGAAAAAAAGCCATTAACCAATTTGATGATTGGTTAAGGAAAGACCATGTCTAAAACCACTAGGCTCATTTTGACAATTCTTGTCAAGATCCATATGGACTCTATAGCAAACGATTATCACTATGTAAGAAAACGTGAATTTCTGTCCAGTTTGTTCAATTTCTAATGGAGTTTGCACATACTCTGCTCATTCTGCTACTCTGAAGTCACTCTCCTCAATTTTTAATGACTTTATAAACAGAACAATGAACAGGGCTATTGTATCCTGCTGTGTCTGACTTACATCTGTATTAAATACTCCTTATGACTCACTCCAACAGTAAAGAGCATCTTCAAAGAACCATGTGAAACTCAGCCTACGGCCCACTGACAATGCCAGAATGAAGTAAATGAGTCCCATTAAAAACCTTCCCTAGCATTTAAAGGGAGGTGGAAAGTGAGATACAAGCCATACACACTGATTCTATTTTTATATGCGGGTATTTCATCTTTAAATTTGTAAAAAACATTAACTAATAGCTTTGTAGTCTTGTGTTCAGAATTGACATGTACTGTAGTCAAAGTGTTATAGTGGACTTGTGTCAGGGGAATTCCAAGAATCCTTGACTTCCAAGGCTTAGGCATTGGTAATTTGGTGACAGAAAAAGGGTAAACCAGACCTAGCATTTTTGTAATCACTCTGTGTAAATCCATGTAGATAAGATACATATATGGCATACAAAATGGAGGATAAAAGAAACACCCTTTTATCCAGCCTACAACATGGTCAAAAAAGCTTCCTACAGTTTCTCCTGAGATAAATCTGATGGGAATCATAAATTAGGTCACTATAACAAGGCTGTTAAAAGAATGAATAGAAGTACTAACTTATTTCAGATTCAGGTTATTCTAAGCTGCTTTATAGTGGCTGCAGAGGCATCACAAAGTGCTCACAGGCAAGGCTGTCCCCTGTTGTACACTTCCAGGCATTTTTACATCACCCTTTCAGGGCACTGAGCAGTCTGGTCCTAGGCATTACACAGAGTTATTGTTCCACACGCTGAGATACCCTACATGTCACAAGAAGATGTAACTTGTGTTTCTAACGTAACTCCAAATAAACAGATGATTATTTTACTTTGATGCTTTTTTGTTTAATGTATTTATAGAAAAATATTGCTTATTGTATCATCAGTTGGGAATGAATGTGAATCCAGAGAGTATCTTATATGTGTTGCAAAATTATATTCTGGAGTGCCTTCGGTTTTTCAGAAAAAGGATAGGATACACATTAATCTGTAATCAAATTTAAGATTAATTCTCTATTTGTAAAAATTATTTTGATTAGCCTGAGCATGCATAAAAATACAATGGGGAACAAAAAACCCACTATTCATCACCAGGTGATTTTTCAAATGTATAGAAAACCATTCTCAGCAATAGAAAGTACAACTATCCAGCCTGAAAATTTGGTAGTCAGGCTATCTGTAGTGATCTCATGGTTCTGCTATGATTCAGGAATATAGAAATCCATTAAAATGCTTTCATTAATCCCTGATGCTTTTACTGTATGCAAAAGGCATGCAGCTTAAATACCGAGTTATACAACAGGTTTAACCTCCTGCCATGACTCCTTCCTGAGTCTCATTGGCTTAGGAAGGGAAATGAATGATGAATTTGAACTACAACAATGAAAAATTTAGAGACAAGTTGGGGCAAAATGTTTTGCAAGATGTGACCACCATGACTGACTGAATAATGGTATTTTGAAGGCCATGGTTCATCACCTTTTTATATGAACAGGAAAGCCTTCAGTTTTACCTCGCTGAAAATAGGTCGTGCTATTCCTTTACAAACTGGTGCAGAAGGACCTGAGAAATAAAGAGTCGTTAGAGGAGGGCCAGAGCCTTTTTTTTTTTTTTTTTCTGAATGAGCAGTTTGTCTGTACCTGCTCCCAAAGATCATTGATGCACATTTATATGCAGTCTTACATGACTGCTTTTGCTGTTGTTGCTTTGAAGACAGAAATATTGCAAAAATTAGGTTCCATTCCTTGTGTTTTCATTAAGCTAACAGTTAACAAATACTGCAGTAAAACCAAATAAATCTCATAAGCAGACCCAAAAGATACACACCAACTCCTGAGCTTTATATTCCCACAAAAATAAAGCAATTGCTGTCCTGCACAGAGATGCTTCCAGAGGGATTGGAACTCATCCTATTCACAGGAAACAAAAGAAATAATAACTGTGGCCTTTAAAAAGTTAAACATTTCCGTGAACTCCAGAATATGGTTTTCTACCTCTTGAATCTTTCTGGCAGCTTCCTTCCAAATGGCATCAGTCAAGTGACCACAAACAGAGGTAAGCTATACAGCCAGCCCCGATAGCCAGCCAGCTGCCATCATTTTCAAGCTATTTGAAGTGTTTAGTTGTTTGTAGTTCTCTGCCACCTCAAAATTATTCATTCTTTCTTGATGAATTGCATTGGTTCTGGGTCTGTGTCACTGGCCCCTCAGCCCCACACAAGCACAATTCCTGATAGCAGAGGTAAATACCTCTTCTTTGTCTTCACTGCAATATTGGGGCGCCGTATCTGGATTCTGTCAGCTACAGGATTTTACAGGGAAGTATCTCCCTGCAGGTAACAACTCCTTGTCTATGCAGCAAACAAGATACCTCAGATGCCCAGCCCCCCTGCCTTGATCAAGTAATTTCAGTTTTGTTACAGATCCCAAGAAAACAACCGTTGCATCCATCTTTAAAAGTTCCGTGCAGTAACTTTAAATTAATCAGATCAAGTTAAAAAAAAAAACCTAGAACTGAGCAAGTAGTGTTTGCATCATGGGAGGTTTGCTTGCAAGCTTCTTTCCAATCTGAATCAGGACCCACCATCTTGTTTCTCTCCAGCACTCTCAGTTTTTTTCCAAGCTTTACTAAAACTTTAAGCAGCACAGTCACAACAGTAGGTCCAGCAGCATTCAGTGATAAACATTTACCAGAGCAAAGACAACATACATTTCTAAATTGAAAAAACAAGCAAGAAAAAGAATACATCTTTTTGTAATATAAAAGCACAACTGTCCTTTTTTTGTTTCTTATTTTTCTAAGATAAGTCTTAAATTAACTATTATGCAGGAAATATAACATGGGAATTCATTCTTCTGATTCAGATTTGAAGGATTAACTCTTTAATTATTAAACTGTACCAACAGCTGATGACTTACTGTGCAGTCTATTTTTAAAAGTACATGAAAGATTAGTGTAACCAGAAAACCTGGAATAAGGGCATTTAGCAGAACTCTGCCATGCAGAAATCTGAAATTAGTGTTTGAGACCTGGTATATCAATTTACAGTTAATGCCAGGCTCGCTCTCAGAGGGTGTTCAGGTCACTTTTTAATGGCCTTCAACAGCTGCGCACACAAAACCCCCCTCTCCCCAAACCACCATGCAACACACAAGTATTGTTTCCAACTATGGGGATGCTTCAAATCCTAAAAATAATTGATGCCTGCTTTACATTCAAAATTATATATATGAGTTACAAAAGGAAGGATATCACAAGCCTGTCTGTTAAAAAAAATTGGTGAGGTGGGAGAGGGCTATTTCGGACTGAGAATTATGCACTTCTCTAGAGCCACTAGTAGGTTTCTTTGAGGTCCTGCTACAATCCTGGTGGCCACAGACCAGAGGATTTGTACTTTCCAGAGTTCCAGGATGAGGAGAAGAGAGGGAGGAACCAGTAATCCCTCCAAAGCATCATGCTTTTCTTACTGCTTAGTGCTACTATTTGCAGACTGAGGCAAGTCTAACAGAGGTGTTGGCCCTCCAACAACCACAGGCAGGTTAGTAAAGCAAGAACACTTTATGCAGGTCACTGTCTCCTCCTGAATGTCTCACTCTGCCTATAAAAAGCAGTGATTTCTGTGATAAGACTCTCAGTATGCACCTGTCTACATCTGTTTCCTTAAAAAATCCAGCATGTCTAAACCCACCAGAGCACATTCTGTTTAAAAGGACTACACATCATTTTGCAAAAACTCACATTGTCTATATCTGTCCCCAGACCGAAAGTTGCCCTCAGTGAATTGTGTTTTTTCAGAGTATCCTTCTGAAAGTTGCATCCCTGAAGGGTTTACATCAGTAAACTGTTTACTGCTGACCTCCTAATTCCAGGTTAGGAGGATCTGACATAACATACTAATACCAAACACAAGTCATCTCATTTGAAAAAACTCCTTTAACTTAAATAAAGTACCATCTCAGAACTCACTCCATAGACCTGACTAAGCTGAGATATGAAGGGATGAGAACTAAATTAAGGGCCAATAGATTTATGTGACCCCTTGAGAATAAGCTTTATTTCTCTTGTAATTTCTGCAGTGTGTAAGCCAAGGCAGAAGAGAACTTATTTGTACCAGCAGCCAGATGAGACAGCGTGCAATGATTGACCAGTTTTTGAAACAAGAATTAGAACTCTAGCAGGCATTAGCAAAGCATCAGCATAGAAGGAGTTAAGAGCATAGGCTGTACTTTACTGGTGGAATAGTTTGGGAAACAGAAATAGTAGGGATATGACCTTTTATAATGACTTAAATGTTTATTAATGTATTTTTACAGGACATCTCAGTTAAGCCAGACAGCTTGTTTACAATAGGGTCTTGTCCAAGGACAGCTTAAAACTATTATACAGCCCATACAGAAGGACAATACAGTCCCAGTACAAGCTACCAGCAGGCAGTAAATCATGTCAAAGCCTCATGTTACACCTGATTAACTGCTTGGCTCCAGTGCTACAACCTATTCCAAGAATGCTTGTTTCAGTGTAGTTAAGAGTTGTCAGAGAATTTATGTCATCTGATGGCAAGTTACATAAAATAGTGCCCTAGTGTATCATTTAAGAAACATTACTTGGCATGAGCTGCAAGAGTGTGTTCTTCACACCTGTAGTATCCTCTGGTGCTATGCACTCCTTAAAAGTAGACTCCATTTAGTTGTCTCATTTACTAGAAGAAATCACATCACCTCTGTCCTAGTGGGAACATGAGCCTGGATTACAACTCTGTCTGAATCAAACACATCCAAAATTTTATCACTCATGAGTCAGTCCACCTCCATCATGGCCACTGCAATTAAATTAAATTTCCCATTAAATTTTTCTTGATTCTGCAAAATGTCTGAAAAATAGATAACCTTGGAAATACAAATAAGTTATATTTACCAAATGTACATGCCTGTGAGTGGACCAAACAGTGAAATCTTTATACCACTTGAACACAAAGGAAACCTTATTTCTGTGAAGTTCAAAGGCAACCCAGACAATTAAAGAGGCAAATTTCAAGAGCATCCTAAGGATACCTGTCAAACACAAAAGGTACTGTGAAAACCAAGCAATAATTCTTATGAAGTCTGTGTTTATTTGACTGTCAAACAGTAAGACATGTGGCATTATCTGAGATGTCATGCAACTTGATCAAGGGTTCTATTAGTCAGCAAAAGTGTTTAATTGTACAATCCCTTAGCTCTGACTCTGTATGTTACTGCACAGCTGTTTTTCAGAGTTGTGCAGGAACTCAGCAGAAAGCTGGAGGTTAGTTTTAGCAGTCATATCTTCTACACCACACAAACAGATCCAACATTTCTGTGAGGTTCCTCATGCTTGGCCAGCAGGGGGCTTTTTATGTTCTTTTATATAATGAGTGATCACCATCTATTTTTACAGTGCAGTCTTACTATCCCTTTCCTTAGGTAGGGCAAGTGATACTTCAGCCTTACCCTTGATTTCATAAACTGGTGAGATGGTCTGTACTTAAAGTCTCTGCAGGAAACATTAATCCAGTAAAGAAAATAATTTCTGGCATTTAGCATATTGCAATGCACACAGTGGGCTGAGCACCCGAAATTCCTCCTCTTGCTTATTGATTGAGGCAATTTCTTATTGTAACAATTATATCACGGACCACAGAAAAACATTTTCCCCTGAAATTGAACAAGGAGTTTAATTAAAATAAGAACAAGCCCTCTGAAATAACAGCAGAACAGCAGAGCACACATCTCTGGACTGCAAATGTATAATAAACCAGTGCCTGTTCTCTGAGCAAAGTGTGACGTGAGACATAAGCACCAAGCGCAAGGCAGCTACAGTCTGCAATGGAAATACACGCAACAGCATGGAGGAGGAAGGTTTTCAGCTGGGAGAAGTGTCTGAAGACTGGTTAGCTGAGACCAGCTTTCCAGAGGACTTGTCTCTCTCTGAACCCAGAAGAGCACAGGATGCCGTCCTTACAGATGGCAAACCTTCAAGGGACAGTAGCTCCGGCAGAATCATCTCTAGTGCTGCCACATTTTTGGATTCAGAGCTCACAGCTGGGGAAGGAAGAGGTGTAGCTGGGAGGGCAGCAGCTCACCCATCACTGAGCTCAAAAGCTGCAAGAATCAGCAAGGCCAAACACAAGCGGTCACAGGGTTTAGCAAATTGCTCTCCATGTCTTTGGGTGAAATGTGGACAAAGAGCTGCTCTGCTGTGACACAAGCCACTGGGCACATCAGACCCAGTGTATAGGATCCTCTTTGTGGCTACAAGCTGTGCTGACTGCTTGGCAGAAAAAGCAGCCACACTGCAGGGGCACAGCCATGTCCAGGAGTGTGCTCACCAGTTGTTACTGCCAGTTACAGAACCCAGCTTATTGTGCAGCCTTGATCCTTGCAGATTTGAGGTGACTCTTTCAATCAGCTCTGGTTTGGAAAATACAAAGTTAGTAAATTGTCTTTTACCCAGCTTGCTAGTCTCCAGGTGCTTTTACTTAACAGCAAGAAAAACCAGAGGTTCGGTTCCAACTAAAGTTTCGGTGAGTTTAGCTTTTCAAAGCTCAAGATGCAGCTGAAAATCTGATAGAAGCTGGCTGTGCTCATTGCCTTGCTCAATCACCTGCAAATGCATTAAGTGGAAGCATTTGTATCTGCCTGTAAAGACTCAGTGACTAAGTGTAGATATTCCTCATATGTGATTTCTTTTCCTGGTCTTGCAATTCTTCACCTGGAGCATCAAATACCAGACCCATGAAGTGTTAACACCACCTTTCCTGCGGGGCTGTGCTCTACCATGCCACACTAGGTTTCCAAGAAGCTGTGTGCCTCTGGTAACTCAGCCAGCTAGAGACACCCATAAGGCAAAACTGAATGGAAACTGCTGTATTCCTTTCAAATGGATCCATGCAATTTTTAAATCGACTTTCAAAAATGCACCAAATATACCCAGGGGAAATAAGCTAACAATGTGGATTGCTGCCTGAAATAATTACACAGATAGCTCAGGGCGTTTAGTGTAGTGATGAAATAAAAAAATGCCAAGAAAAATATTACCAGGCTTCACAGCAATAACGTAGTTTAGTAAATCCCATATTTCCCCTTCCACAACAGAAAGTTTGACATCACCTAGATTTATAAATACCATACTGTATATGTTGGGTTTCCAAATTTAGGAGTCTGTTCTGAGAAGTTCAGTATTACAAAGGGAACACACCTATAGCAGAGGGCTAGCTAGTACTCTCATTTTGACATACCTGCAGATTTGTGACTTCATCATTATTTCACTACATAGCTCTGCAAGAAGTGATTTTACTGCAAATAAGACTGTGTTCATAAAAAGGCACATACATTCAAGTGCAGTACTGGGAGGCAATTAAAGTTTTGCTTTACCAGTGTACCAGGCTAGATCAATTCTTGCTGAGGAGTAACACAAAGATAGGTAATAGACTTCAGGATATCTCAAAGCCAGAGAGTTGTAAGCTGAACTGTCTAAACACATAGCAACCATCAAAATCCTGACAGGCTTTCTCCTATTGAACTTCAGCAGGATTTAAGGGGAACTCAGGCATCATGTGTGCATGGGCATAATTTGATGAATCAGCTCTGAAAAATAAGCCTTTGGGAGTTTTTAATATTTCCTTTAAATTCAATATTCATATGACAGTATACTCAAACAATATAGTGGCAGGTTTTAACATGTGCACTGAAACGGTATTTCACTACCTTCAAATAACTACCAGGAAGAGATATCAGAGACATTACTCTTGACTGTATTATTCTTCCACTGAAACAACACCTACAGTATTTCAGCATTACAATTTGCACTTGCATCATCTTTTCCCTTCTTAAAAAAACAACAAACCAATAAAACTTGACCAGTGTTTCTACAAGCAGCTCTTGCTCAATTTAAGTGCTATAGCCAGACTGATTTATGCTACACCCTGTATTGTCATGAAAGTACTTAATTCCAGAAAATGAGTATATATGAGTGTCTGTTCATGACGCTGAAACATATATTTAAAACAGGAGTTCAAAGGTAATTTCCATATAGTCAATATCAATGAGGAGGAAGCAGGAAAAACTGAATTGTTAAAATTTCACAGAAGGATTAAGAAAGTTATGTACAAGGAGATTGTTTCAATGCTAATCTTAGCAGGGTTCAAATTAATATTTTTTTGTATGTTTTAGTTTGTTAAGGTTTGAATTCTTGCAGTCCATGAGAGACAGAATCATTCAGTAGAAACTGAAGTGTGAACACTTAATAATAAATAATCTGGAAATTTATCCTCTAATTAAATTAGGAAAATCCCTGTAACCATTTTTAGAATGAAACCTGCCAAATTACATCTATAGTCACTGGCTGCTGTCATCTCATCAATATTTCCTTGGTTTGTAACATATCATACCCTGGCATGTCAATCTCCATAGAAACCCTGGTTCTTTGGGATCCATGTGTCAAGGGACTCTCCTACCTAATTGCACAGCACCCCTTCCACAAAAACACCCCAGAAAGAGTAACAGGGATATAAACAACAAAATGAAGAAGGAAAGAAGACACATCAACAGATAACAACAGAGGTGATCTTTCAGGTGACCTACACTGTACCCAAATATCCTTACCTATCTATATTATGATGATTTTAATAGCACTATCTAGTTGAAAAATGTTAGGTAAGACAATTCATATCATATTACAAGCTCCTATTAACAAAAAAAAAAAAAAAAGCCAATGCCATAGCAATAGCATCCTTATGCAAAACCAAGAACTTTACAAGAAGGACAACACACTTGCCACATGGATACAGCTATTTGCATTTTACAGATGGGGAAACAGCCACTGAAAGCCAAAAAGCCAAAAATGCTACCCTCTAAGGGGCTTTGCTTCAAAGTTTGAGTCAGAGAGTCAGCTGAAAAACCTGACTACTGCTTCAAATGCTGATCATTGTTCCACCTTCACATTTTCTTTGCCATTCTACACTTCTAATTTAAAAATGTTTATTTAATTGCACACCCATTTACCTTTAAATAAGGCATGCTTGAGTTGAGAGATGCACACAATGTTTAGCAAAATACAGTCAGAGCCTCTAAGCACCATAACTGCACATACAATCAGAGTGGTAACAGTCCTAAGGCTGGCTATAGGATGGATGGGAAGGAATGATTGCAGGAGGGAAATTTTACTGAATTAAAGCTCATTAAAACTGGTGCACAACCTCATCACTCTGAAGCACCTGTGTCATCATCATACTTTTTTTTTCTCCAGGTCAAACAAGTGTAACCATTAGAAATTAAGATAAAACTAAAAAAAAAAAAAGAACAAAAAAGGAATCATAATTAGAAAAGTCCTTTTTCAGACAATTCCAAAATACTAAAGCAGATACTAGAACAAGTTAAATACTTTATTAAAGTGAAGAGGAACTTAGTGTGGTGATCTGGCACATACTGTGACATACACAAACCTCGATGTTGATGAAAGACCAAATGTGCTTCCACAATTTGAGTCCTGTCTTTGCTCCTGGACCACTTGAAGCACCTTTTGCAACCAGCATTCTCTTTAGCCTACTTTCTATATTCAGAAAGAATATTTGCAACTCATGGAGGAAATACCGATCTCATGTCTTAATGGATAGCAGCTCCTTGGATAGTCTCAATCTCAGTGCAAGACATGATTTGCTTTACAATAAACTGGAATTAGACAGGCCCCAGAACACCTGTTAGTTTGGCTTAGTTTCAAGAAGTTCTCCGTGTCCCATCCAGCCTGGGGAGTATGAAGCCAACCCGAGGCAAAATAGTGTTTAGGCAAGTGAAGGTAGCTATGGGAGCAAGATCTGGTTTGGAAAGAAGCTATACTGAATGGAAACCGAGGAGTGCCACGAAGATTATCAGGAGATTGGAGCATTTTCCTTCTGAGGACAGGCAGAGAGAGTTGAGGTTGTCTAGCCTAGAGAAGAAAAGGCTCCAGAGAGAGCCTACAGCAGCCTGCCAGTACTTATGGGAGAGCCTACACAAAAGACAGGGAGGGACTCTTTATCAGGGAGTATAGTGATAGCATGAGGGGCAATGGTTTTAAATTGAAAGAGGGTAGATTTAGATTACATATTAGGAAAAAATTCTTTACCATGAGGGCAGTGAGACACTGGAACATGTTGCACAGGGAAACTGTAGATTCCTCATCCCTGGAATTGTTAAAGGCCAGTTTAGATGGGGCTCTGAGCAACCTGTTCTAGTGGAAGGTGTCCCTGCCCATGGCAGAGGGGTTGGAACTAGCTGATCTTTAAAGTCTCTTCCAACCTAAGCCATTCTACGATTCAGTATTTGACCTATATTATCATTCCATAATATGAGCTGGAGCCTAATTTTACATACATCTTTCTCAACGGGATCATTTTCAATGGCAACACATTCTTTTAATTTCAGTAATTTCATCAGAATAATTCTTTATAACCACCTTCTTGCAAATTACTCTCTACCTTGCACAACACTAGGTTTTGGTAAAGAAAGCCACATGGAAAACACAGTGTTTATCTTGGTGAACTCGGCAATATAGCCACATTGCTTGAAAACAAATACTTCATGCAAATGTGGGTGCCTCTGAGCCACCACACAAGTCCCACATCAGCGCACAACCTCCTGTAATTTGAGAACCTCATTAAACCTATCAACATTTGTATCTTCAGATTGATGAAACAGGAAGTTTCAAGACAGCAGTAGGCTTTGCTGTCCCCTAGCTATAATCTGCTGAAATTGGGAATTCCCTTCCTAGTTGTTTCCCCTCTTAATGCTAATAGCCATGACACAAAGACCACAGATTCCCCATTTATTCAGAAATATGATTCTTCATTTGAGAAAAAAAAAAAAAAGTGATCCATAAAATAATGTAAATATACTCGTTCTCAGCAGGACAGCAAAACAATAAATCTTCAAATAAGCAAAAAAATATTATTTAAAAAAAAGGTTTACTTACCGCGTGTTTTTTTCAGGGTTTTTTTGAGGACACTTAGCATATGATATTATTTACACAACAATGGCATGAGTTCAAGACCAAAGATTCAAATCTAACTGCAGAAGTATGCAAAACTTAACATTATGTATCAAGATTGTCTTTCTCATCAGCTGACTATGGCCATTCAAGTTTGCACGTATAAACAATTCTGATTGTTAAATGTTCTTTTAATACTAAGAAATGTATTTTTATATTTTTGTGCGTACAGCTTGTACTCATAGCTGATGACACAGGAGCCACCAAGAGGCTTCCTCAGACAGGGCAGTCCTCTCATTCCAGAAATGCACTTACACTCCCGGCTCCAACAATCTCAAGCTAAAAACAAAAAAAATAAAAAGGAAGTTTGTACACAAAGAAAATGGCACTTTACAAGATGTAGTCCTCAAACTATGCAGCAAACTCTGGCTGTACCTCCCTCCCCTAAGGGTTTGTGCAAGTCCCTTCCAAGGTGCCCCAGGGCTCAGGCCCCCAGAGCTGTGCCAGCAGACGCCTCTCCCAGCAAAGGGAGGCATGACGAGCAGGTTGGGCAGCACCTCTCAGCTGTCTCTTTTCTTTCTAGGGCTTCAAGGAAAGAAGCTACAAATGAGACCATACACTACAAAATACTACAACCTTCAAAAATATCACACCTTTTGCATCACTCAGTACCCTATACCTCCCAGTGCTGTGACTGCTCTGTGTGCTCAAACATAGCATTAGGTTATTTCCTTCTCAGTAAAAGCACTTTAAAAAACAGCCCCAGAGGGTTTGTAAAACAAAGTTTAAAAAAAAACCCACCACAAGAGTTTAACTGAGAACCTCTTGTTTGGTTCTCAGGACTTCAGAGAAACCAGTGGTTTCTTTTTTGACAACAGATAATGTTAGTGGTGTAAGTTATCTGTGCTGCCGTAGCTGTTGGAGCAGTGCTTCTCAGGCTCTGGGTCACAAGTAGGTCATAAACCTTCATGCAGCAGTTTGCAAAATAACTATACACAAAGTAAGATGTTTTTGAAAGATATCTGTACATTCCTTGTTACAGAAAGAACTAAAAATCAGTGCTGGAAAAATTGTAATAATTCAAAAGCTTTGCCTCATTATTTTGATTGCAAATGATAGCTGCTGTGGCAGCACTCCACAATGCATTTGTGATTCATTTTTTCCCACTAAAGAGATTAGGCAACTGTCAGGTTTTTTTCCAACAAGTTTAGGAGGCAATAAAAAAGACCTTAAAAAGCACTTGTCTAGATGGCCTCACCACAAGGTTCTCTGTCTGAAAATCTGACAAGCAGATTCTCACCAGGCAGATGTTGCAGATGTTGAATTAGGGGAGAGAAGAGGAAAACTGAGATCACAGATTTCCACTCATGTTGGTTTTAGAAACAATTACAAAACAATACAAAATAGAACTCTTTATTTTGTGTTCAAAGCATTGAGAATTGTAACAAATACATGTCATTTAGTATTATAAATTATAAAAGAGTCAAAAGAACAACAGAAAATAAGTGATTCATGGCTTGTATTTTAAAATAGTAGCTTCATAGTACTTAACATTTTCGTATTTTGGCAATATTTACACTATTAGACACTAAGGGTGGAAAAGAAAAAGCCCACCAAACAAGGCCATATCCACAGAACAGCAGCAATACAGCACTTGCTTGTCTTCCACAAGGCATCATATCAACCCTCAGAATTGCTGTCCTGTCTTCTACATACCTAGAATTGCTGTGTGTGTGAGTGATGCCAATAAAGTTGTGTTGCCCATACCCAGGTTTGTTCAACAGCCTGCTGCCCATTTCAGCCTCAACCCAGTTCTGATTCAGGACTCTCCAACTTGGCAAGAACTTCAGTGCACCCTAAGCCAGAACAGAAGTTCAAACAACACACATTAAGTGCCAGTCGAATGGAGAAATTCCTGCTGCAAACATCACTCTCCCCTTCAAATTCATGCACTGTTTCGCAAAAACATCAGTAAGTACTTAAAGCACTCACCAGGACTCAGAGACCTGCTGAAATTTCCTTATCAGACGGAGGGAGCAAAGACATATCCTCTCTTTCCCTCTCCCAGCAGACTCCTGCAATCCTGAAACTGCAGGCTGCTTCAGAGTATTACAGAGGGAGGATGTATTTCTCCCACAGCTGAAGCTATGCCACTTCATCCAGATCAGGAATGAAATCATCATTATGCCAAACACAAAGGCCACTAGCTTTTACTAGGAAGGTGCTTAGGCTTTGACTCCTGCTGCATGTATGTCAGACATTGTATCATCTTCATATTAAGCACAAAATCCTTGGACTGATGAGGGACTGCCTGAGTGGCTGGGCTACAATGAATAAGCAAACTGTCTCCTTGAATCTCAAATCTGTTTCTCCTGGAGAAATAGAACACCCATCCCACCCTACAGGAACCTCTTGACCAGAGCAATTTCAGGGACAGTGCCAGACAGGAGCTTGATGACCACAAACTGACAAAACAATTGAGCTTTGATTTTACCTCTGTCCTTTCGTAGCCACAAGCTGCTTTCTTCCCCGCTGGCATTTCACCTCATGGCAGTCAGCTCTAGAAATCACTTTTTTTTTCTCCTTGTGAAGACAAAGGGACAACATGAATATTGTTCCCACCAACAGACCAATGTTAAATTGCCACATACAGTTTTAGTATTTCATGTCATCCCAATGGTCTCCTGGTGAAAACATATTCATTTGTGTTTCTGGTACGAGCTGATTGTACTAAAATTGCTTAATCTGAAAATTTTGAAACACAGTATAAAAAGCCACCTGGAAATTCAGAAATAATGATTTTGAAAATAAATACAGGATCATTATAGTCATCCACAATGCTCCTCCTTCCCTGCTGCCATAGGAATTGCACTAACCTTCCCATCACAAGGGCTACAGTGTGCTAGGAGGCTGGGATCCAGGAAAAAGCAGGTTTACAGAAGAAAAATAAAATCTCATCTGACCTGGTATTTGTTATAGGAGGCTGGAGAGGAATAGAAGGATCCAATCAAATGCCACTTTTCATATACCCTAGAAGGAACACATTGACTCCTTAACTGGTGTGGGATCAACATCCTCCTCCTTGGTATCCAGCAATAAAACTACTGTCAACTGTACAACTGCTTCAGGTTGCTTAATAACTTATTACCCAGCCAAGGAAAATGCTGATATTATTTCTGAAGATGTTCACTTTGTTATACAAGTAATATAAAAGATAAAGAGTTTCAGAGAGTAACACAAATCAAGAGGCCCTCTTGGTACCATCAAGAGTTAAAACCTGTAACTTTAATATATAGTATTTCAAATATTATCAAGCAGAGATAATCAGACCTTGGTTTAATTGTTCCCTTTGTGAAAATACTTTATTAAATTAATTAACCAAGTTATCTTCTCAGACCACAATCCATTACTAATTCTAAAATTATTGATCTTTTCATTTGGAAGTCATTGCTCAGCATCAAACTGGTCTTTGTAGTTAGCATATACTAGCAGACTTAATAAAACTCAAGGACTCCTCTAAGGACCTAAGAGACTGCAAAATGAAAATATTCTTAGTATGCTCAGAAATTACCATTTTGCATAGTCATCTTGATCCTAGGCAAGGAAGGCAATAAGAACTTAAGTAACTACTGACAGCACAAATCCCAAGTGAGCTTACTATGAAAAAATTCTCTTTCCTCTGGCCCAGCCAACATTGACCTACACACTAACTAAGTTGCATCACCAAGGGTCTACATTTTGCCCTCCAAGCTGTACCTCGCAGAAACATATATAAAAATCCACAGCATTCACCAAATCAACTGACTTTGTATTCCTTTCTCACATTCTGCTTTGGAAACCACTATCAGCAAAGTCTGCAAGTTCTGTTCGAACAAAAAGTGGCCATTACCAATTGTCAGGGAAGCTGTTGCATAAGAATAAAAGCTTCCTGAGCACCTACAGACTACACTAAGTGGAAAAGCCTAATAAATTAGCACTACTAGCATTCCTAACAATTTAAGTAACTATAAAGAAAAAAGAAAACCGGACTCTAAAGCAATTTCAGAAAAGTAAAACTTAAATTTGCATTAGATCATTTAGCAAGTGGATGGGTTAAGTCACTCCTCTATTTCAAAAGATGAAAATTGCTGAAAAAATAGTGACTGGAGCCGAGATACAAGGAAAATCTTATTTACAACCATGTTCCACATATGAAATTTTTCATTATGAAAAGGAAGTTTCATTTACACTACGAGGTAATTAATGAAAAGACCACAGAGTTTCTCTCCTTCTCCCTACTCTTCTAAACTACTATATTTGCCCTCACTTCTTTCTATGTTTCCTCCATTTCTCCACACATGCCCTTTCCATAAACAATGACAGATTGACATTCAGATGGACTTGAGGCCTTTCACATAATTCATTCCTACCTTAATTTTGGCAGTGTATATGTTTGCACGGTGACTGTAGGACTCCAAGTGGCATTGCCCTTAACTTCTACAAGATACAGACTTCTTTCTCCTTCAAAGGAGTACTTCCTTTCCAGAAAAATCTCACCAGAGTATATAAATCTTTTCTATTGAGAGAAAATACCTCCAAGTTCTCCCAGGATACACATTGAATCACCTAGTGCAAAAATGCAAATATGACATCAAGAAGTAAAGTGATAAAAAAGGCATGCATCAAAACAACATACCTGTTGTTCAGGTACTAAAATAACAAAATTCCTAATGTCCCTCCTTGACAGAACCTCTCACTTTGATCTTGCTATGAAATGGTGTTGAAGATCCTCAGTCAAGCAGTAGGGATGGGCATGGACCCTCCATAAGGGTCTGGGCAGCAAAAAGCCTCAGGATAGAAGCCACTAACCTACAGGTCACTCTTTCTGACCTGCTCCTGCACTGCTGAGTGGTCACTCTACCTGCACTTGCCAAAAAAGCAAAGTTAGAGACTGCAGTATTGAAAGGCCAAACCACCATGAAAGCGGAGACCTGAGCCCAACTCAGGGGGAGAAAATTTCTTTTTCTATAATTCCTCATTTCTCATTATACTCCATGTGGCAGGTTAATTTTTTTCTAGCTGACATTATGTTGAATTTGCGTGAGATATGTATATTTAATTCATATGGATGCATGTATCTGCACCTATGGTTCACTCACTACTGGAAGGTGGAAAGCAGTAAGTATTTCAGCAATTAAGAACAACAAAACAACCAAATCCCTCTAACTTTTCTAAGCATGATGACCATTCTTTTAGCTACATAAAAGCACAGAGATAAGAGTTGTTTACAGCATTCGTACATAGCTTGCTATAACATGTAACTTTAGGTGAACATTGGTGTTCTTGCCTTTTTCTTCTGACAGAGGACAGTAAGGGATGTGAGCTGCACACAAACTGCTGATTTATGCTGTGCTGACTAGAAGGAACTACACTGTCAGCAAGACAATTTCTCATGATTACAGTGTTTACTAGTCTCACTGGGATCAGAAGTCCATGTTCTGAATGTAAGAAAAAAGCAATGAACTGTTCATATACAAGATATAGCACACGTATAGCATATACAAGTTAAATGTCTCCTTTATGCAAAAGCTAGAAGACACGTACTCTAATTAAAGGTTAGTCAAGGAGTATAATGATTAGAGGCCAAGCATGAGAGATGATAATCTTGATTACAGGTTGGTCAGACAGATCAAAGTAATAAATTGGCTCAGTGTTCCTAGAAACAACTTTGTGAACTTTTGATGAGACGATTACTGTGTTCTGAATTCCTTTTCCATCACTTGAGACTTTTTCTTGTCTTTAAATAGCCCACATAATTTTTGCTTCTTATTCTCCTGCTTTGACCAGTTCTGAAACACTGGTGAACTAGAATGAAATGTTACACAATGAATATTAACCTTGATCCATCAAACTAAAGTGTGGCTTGAACCTTTCCTGGCCTATGCCTATCTGTACTTTCCAGGGCTGCAACTTGCACCCTCATCATAATACTGTGACTCAATGCAGCTGGACAAACTCCCTCCCCTCCATGGGTTGCCCCATGCTCTTTACTTCCTTGCTCCACACTACACAAGCATCATTTCAGCCTGCCCTCCCTTGCCATTGTGCCTCACTGAACTCCTCCACTGAGTGAGTCACAGCTCCTTGCCCCTACAGTTCTCCTTTTAGCCCATACAGCTGCCCCCTTCACAGCCTCCTCAAGGGATAGTGCAGCAGTAATCATCACATGCCCTGAGCCATCTCTTCCAGGATCCCATTCTCCTCCAGAGCTTACCTGATCTGACCTAGACCCTCTTTTCCTTCTTACCTCAGTTCTGCTCCACAGCACTTTCCCTCACATCTCCAAGTACCATCACATTATTCAGTGTGCTAACACCCCGCTGACCCCTCCTCCAAGAGCAGGGAGCTGAGCTATTCTTCAGCCTCACCACTCTGACAGCACACTCTGCTGCTTTACACCCTCCTCTCCCACCTGTGGTCCTCAAACTCCTCAACTCCTCAGCTGAGCCCTTCTCTCCTCAGGCTGCCCATGCACATCTCAGGCCTTTCCACACTCAGTCATACCTCAATGCCTTTGACCATCCAACTCTAATGCCCTAGGACCTCAATCCTCTTTATTCCTCACCTCCAAACAAAGTACCTTCCCTTCCGTTTTCTCCACTGAGAAAAGCCACAGGGTTCCCCAACTCAGTGTAACATCACAAGTGACTCCATCCATTTTCCTGCATACCTTGCTGTGAGGATCACATCCCTGTTCTCCTGCTCCCACAGCCATGGCTCATAACCAGCACCCTGCACCCTCAACAGCTGGTTCCATAGCTGCTCTCCATCCCAACAACTGACCTACCCTCACTGTCATACCTGTCAGAAACTGCAGGGAGGAAGGAGGGAAGAAGGGAGTAAGAACCATCTTCCCAGCAACTGACCTCTGAACCTCAGATGAAGAATGACCTCTGACTACCCTAGGTTCTGAGAACACCTAACTGAACATTTTTCTCATGGGCTCCTGAAGAAAGCCTGAATAGGTACTTGCATCAGATAATAGGAAGCAATGTATTAATATCAAGCAGAGAAACAGCAAGAAAAAAGGGAATTGAAAACCTGTTACAGTCTTGTTTTATTGGGACGCTATGAACTACCTGTCGTTTTATCATTACAGACAGCAGTTACGTAAGGATGCTCAGAAAATGAGCACTTAATGCCAAAAGAAAAATAAATAGTTACCTATATTTATTTAGAAGAAATACAGTGCAATAGTTCCCCCTACTGACAGCACAAAATCAAATTACTAAGCAGTGTTATTTCCTGGGTGGTCCTCAAATAACTAATTCAGTGTCCTGATGTGGTACCAACACAAGCTTACCAGTACACAGTAAAACATGTGAAAATCAGTTGTCTTAGAAAACAATAAAGATTTTTCCAGGAGTAGCAAACAAGATTTGGTTGATCTGTAAACAAAATAACAGCATGCAGACCTATGGAAAGATTATAAAATATGAGTGTATGCATTCTAAATGAAATGCCAGGATATTCATCAGCAAACCCAGAAACATGAGTAAAGTGCAGCTTTACTGTATAGCCTCCAGTGCTTGCTGAAATCCAAACGACAGATGACAGGTCTGAGCAGACTTACCAAACTCCGTCTGCATTTGGGGAATGACCTCTTTGGACAAAGGGCAAGTCTGACATTTAGTCTGGTCCCCAGTTCCCAACAAAAAGCAGTGAAAATATTGTCATTCTCCTCTAGTGTCAGTTGTTTTGAGCCAGTGGCAGCTGGGTTAAATCAGAACCCAGAACAGCCACTTAGAGAAGTGAAAATGCAATTTGGGACTAGATGTGCTTCTGCTCACAAACAGCAACCAAATCATTCCTCTAGCCTTGTACACCTAGCTTTCATTTCTAAGTTGCAAAGCTGGTCATTTAGTAAATGGTCATTTGAAAGAAAGAAGTGCCTGAAGAAAATCTTCTAGTACATTATATCCTCATCTCACTTGAAAAAAGAAACCATAAAACAGTAACAGAACTAAAAAGAGTCTACTGAAATATGTATTGAACCATACAAATCTATAAATAAGGATTTCTGCAGACTCCTGTTATGATCCTGTCTCCCCGTATACAAATGCACCTGACAATTTGCCCAATGCTATTAAGATAATGCCAAATCTCATTTCAAACACATGTACAGTGAATACAATGTCTTCTACCCAGCCAATATTCAGACACGGGTCAGCTGCTGACACCTGTATACAATCTTGTAGATGTCGCTTCTGTATCAAAGCTTCTCACCTCACATTTAATTCCCCTTCCGCTCCACCTAGAAAACAAAATTATGCATCAGTAGGGACACACACTTTTCTCTTAACTGCATTTCCAGCACCTGGCTTTTTCCCTTGAACAAGGTTGCACATTCCTCCCAGCACACATAGAGTGTAATACTACTCAGTCAGCTCCCTGGCAGGTTCTGAGAGCATGTGCTTTACTCCAGGTTTGCACAGCGTGGCCCAGAAATGCCTTGCTCACAGCTGAGGCTTCTGGTAAAGACAAAATATGATGAATAAAAGCAATAGCTAAAAGGATTTGCTCTAGGTTGGATTGCAGCTACTTCACATTACACCAGAGCCATGATCCTACCACCCAAAATCTGTGCTGGGGTAAGGTGGATGTGAAATGGTCATAATTTAGCATTTTCCACTCACTCTGGTTTCAGCAGTGTTGTACCTGCTATTATAGGAATACTCTTTCTGATAATGTACTTCTTAAGGGAAAAGATAATTGGAACACACCTCTGTTCCAATTTACAGATACGATATCGGATCATTAACTCCTTAGGACAGCGATCAAATTTTTTATCTTGGAGAGAAGCTCCTGCACCCCAGCTACTGTCTGGAACACAGAATGATGTAGAAAGACACCCTCTGTAACTACTTGAAAGGAGGTTGTAGGGGTGGGGGTCAGCCTCTTCTCCCAGGCAACCAGTGACAGGACTAGAGGATATAGTCTCAAGCTGTGCCAGGGGAAGTTCAGGTTGGACATCAGGAAGAATTTTTCCATGGAGAGAGTGGTAAAGCACAGCAATGGACCGTCCAGGGAAGTGGTGGAGTCACCGACCCTGTAGGTGTTAAAGAAACACAGTGCTATGGTTTAGTTGATACAATGGTCCTCGGTTAAGGTTGGACTTGATGATCTTGGAGGTTTTTTCCAACCTCTATGATTGTAAGCCACAAGACGCTTTGTTTCCGTGTTCTACAGCCCAGCTTCTCGAAGGACTGACCGTCCTTTGCCTTCCACTGGCGTCCATGGAGCAGGGCCGGGGCAGTGAGTCCGTGTGAGGGCACACCGGTGGCTCTCGGCTCTCCGGGCGGCAGCAGAAGCCCGGCTCCCCCGGGATGCCCTGCTCCCCAGCCCTCTGCCCCTACAGCGCCAACCGGCAAGATTTTTATATTTTCCAGCCTCCTGAAGACAAACGACTTCCTCTCTCCTCTGAGCTTTGCCCAGGCACCTGCGAGGACTCGCGTCCCCCCATCCCTGCCCCGCAGTGCCGCAGCAGCCGGGGCCGCGCCGGGGCTGACGCACAGGAAGGCGCAGCCGGGGCCGGGGGCGGGCGCGGCGCTTAAAGCGGGGCAGCGCCGGCGGCAGCAGCGGCGCTCGGCCGGACCCAGGCGAGGGGCACAGGCAAGTGGGGCGCCGGGAAGGGGAGGAGGATGGAGCGGAGCGCCGGGCGGGACGGGGACCGCTGGAGTGCAGCGCCGGGGCAAACCCGACAGCGGCCGGGCACCGGGACGTGCCCGGTCTGCGCTGCCCGGAACACGCCCGGACGCATCTTCATAGCCGCCGTCACCCGCTCCTGACAGGAATCACGGGACGGGTTGGGCTGGGAGGGGACCTTAAAGATCATCTCGTTCCATCCCCTGCAATGGGCAGAGACACTTTCCACTAGAACAGGTTGCTGGGAGCCCCATCCAACCTGGCCTGCACGCTTCCAGGGATGGGGCATCCCCAACTTCCCTGGCCAACTTGTTCCAGTGCCTCACCGCCCTCACAGTAAAGAATTTTTCCTAATATCTAATCTAAACCTGTTCTCTTTCAATCTGAACCCGTTCTCCTACCACTACCTGCTCCTGTAAATAGTGTTGCCTCATCTTTCCTGTGAGTTTCTTCAGGAGTCATTCACAATGAGCTACAGCTACTTCTCAGCTTTCCCTGCAGCTCCTTTTGCACAAAAGGAATATATAATTTACCGAGTGTGTCACCAGAATCCCAGGAACAAACTGTACCCGTGTCCTTTGCAAGCGTTTATGCACAGGAGCATCCCTGCACCTTATATGGGTGGACCAAGGGGGCTGTGGGCTGGGCAAAATCTTGCTTGTTTGTTGTTCTGTTTTTCTTTAGATAAAAATATTTTCTCTACTAATCTTTTTAGGCTATCATAATCACCAGAATTCACTAGAAATTGCAATAAAAAGTTCCACTGAAAGCAAACAGGCTTAGAAATTTGATTTTTTTTTTTTTTTCCTGAGTGTAAGTTCAGAAATTCAGCTGAATTCAGTCATCTTGGAGGTCTTTTCCAACCTTAACAATTCTGTGATTCTGTTCTATAAGTTATTTATGCATCATGATTTGATTCCTTGTATGTGTCTCCAGTAATAAAATCTGAGATTCTTTGTAACTATCAACATAGCAAGACAGACAGTGACACACTCCTGTGCCTTACTCCTCCTCAGCCATTTAAAGAAACAAAGTAAATATTCAGACAATGTTTTTCCTCTCAGAATGGAAGCAATAAAGAGGAGGGAAATGTCACTGGGCACATTTCCACTCATGTTATATACAGTATCCTTCGTACCACACATTGAACCATCCCATCAGCCTTTGTTAAAAAGAAACGAAAACTCTTCACTTTTACTTTTGCCTGAGTAAAGACTCAGGACTCAGTTACACACCTTGAGATAGTGCATCTTTTTTTTGTTGTTGTTTTCCTCTGACTTAAGAAAAAGTGAAAAGAAAGACCACAGCATTAAAAATGTGATGTCTTCACTATTTCAAACTGTAGACATTCTGAAACTACAATTCAGAACTGGAAATAGTAAAGCTGCCTGTAAAAAGGTCAGCTTTCTGCAGAAATGTCCATTTTGATGAAATATCATCACTTTATTTTCAGGAAAAGTTTCTATCAAAAATGTTCCAACAGATCTGTTATTTGTTGACCTACTGCAATGCAATCATTAGCCCCTGACTGGACTTTTTTAACATGAACAAACATTCTGATGGATAGGTATGAGCATCCTGTCCCTCTGGTATGGGATAAAGGTGTTGGCAGAGTCCACAGTAAGGACTGACAACCCAGGGCATCTCTCTTCTCTGCTCATCCAACATGGCCTGTTCTCAACTCTACCACTGACTTTTTATCCACATTCAGGATTCCGGCCTGGCATAGACTGCCCCGAGGCAACATTTTATCTTTAGTCTGTCCTGCACTGAAAATATCACAGTAAAAATGGTCTTTTCACCAATGGGATTAATGATGCTGGGGTGTGACTCTAGAGAGCAGGTATCATCAGAAAGGTAATATTCTAGTCTCACTCAAGGTGAGGTGTCCTCATGGAGAGTCTGCTCACCCAAAACAACTTCTTTAGACCATGGAGAGGAGCAAGTATTCATTCTGCCCACCTAAAATCTGGAACAACCAAACTTCTGTCTCCAGGATCTCAGTAAAAAAAGGCAAAACTTACTGAGGATAGGTGTTTTTTTCACTAAGAATTTCAGAGCCTGTCATCAAGTGGTGCCACTTTTACTTGTGTTATAGTTTCCATATGACTATACTTGCTTTTTTTTAAATTTCTGTAACATCAAATATAATCCCATGACAACTTAAAATGGAGATGTACTAGATAAACAATTTAGGCTCTATACCAGCACTCTCCAAACAGAAGATGTGGGACTTTAGGAACAGCACAGTAACGCAAAAACATTGTGGCTTTAGGAAAAAAATGAGTGGCATGAATTCACCGAGAACAAATTCACTGCTTTCTGTTTCTCTTCAATAAGAATCTTACCTGGATTTGAAGTGTACAACCCAAAACTCCTTCTCTTGATGAGAGATGCTGTGTAAATCTCACCACTGGATAATCATCAGAAGGTACCCCAAAACATTTACATTAAGGAAGGTAATTGAAAGAGGTGCCCATTCAAGTGTAAAACCAGAACTTCTTTTAAAGGTCTTGCTCACTTTTCTCCCTCTTCCCCTTAACTGACTAAATTCACTCAAGTACAACCTGTTTTGAAAGACAGAATAGACAGAAACATTAAAGTACCTGAAAATAACAATGAAGTGATTTATGCACTTTGGGTTAATAATTAATAATGACTTTTCAATGACAAACATGTTTCATCTTTTCTTTTGCAGTATGTCCCAATGGAGTCAAGTTCAACAACTGGAAATAAAGTTTCTGGAGCAGGTGGATCAGTTCTATGATGATAACTTCCCCATGGAAATCCGGCACCTACTAGCACAATGGATAGAAAGCCAAGACTGGTAGGATTACATTTATTCTCTTTCACATTATTTCAATTACAAACATTGCTTTTGTTTTCTAGCAGGTTTTAGGGGCTCACTAATGAACTGTGCAGATATCTGCACTCCAAGGATATTATTCCACTATTTATGGATTTAGCTGTTTAAACTTAAGAAATATCTGGATGTGAGGTTTCACATTTGAACTTACTTCTTCACAAAATCCAATAAAAATGGTCTAGCAAATTAATGATATTACAGATTTTTCATTAAAAAAAATAATGTAAGTTAATTTTCAATAGAAGTGTTACACTTTTACCTCTTGCAGCAGAAAATTATTCCCTTGTCCAAAACTGCACTTAAAGCTTGTTAACTCTGGGGAACAAGCCAGCTATTTACAGGAACTCTTCTCTAGAAGGTGAAATTATGCACAAATTTGGATTGAATTCACTTGATAGCTATCATAAAAGGTTCCAAACTGAAAGAAAAAAAATTATATTATTTGTATCTCAATATTTCATGCTAAACCCACAGAACTATTGGAGAACTATTGCACAAAACCAAACAAAACCCACTAGAAAAAAAACCTACAAAAATCCCTAAAATATTTGTTCAGGAATCTAATATTTCCTTAAAGTTTACAGCTCAGATTTATGGGGCTGTAGGAACATGGGAAACATTAAAATCTCCTTTTTGCTAGACTTAGACTTAGCAGGCATATCTCAAACTGCCTTCTGTGAATCTGACATCTGTGGGGCAGGAGAGAGACTATCCCAAGGACAAAATGACATGCTGTCCAACCTCTATGTGCCTCTGCCCTTAAAGTACCAAACTGTACCATGAACAGCAGAACCAGTAAAGCCTGGTTTTGTCTGTGTTTCTGTCCTTTGTCCCCTACATACCCTTCACCAGTAGCTTCAAAGTCTTCCTGTATCTCCAAATAGTTTGGCTGGGCAAAGGCTCATCTGGTGCCTGGTGTGAAGAGATATATTTGCTGACTGGCCATCTGGCTGTTGCCTCCTGGAGCAAGTTATTACTGCCGTTTTCCTCAGTGGAGGCACTAATTTGGATTCCTTTTTTCTACCAACCTGCCAGATTTTCCATGAAATTTGTAAGAACATACACTATCTTCTGCACTTCAAGGCTGTTGTCAGCTTTGTCTGGAACTGGACAGCAAATTCAGAAATTACATCTGTGTGTCTGAGTGAGAGGGACAGTTTGCATAAGCCCCATTTCCTCTGGCAAGTGAACTGGAAGTATTAAAATATTCACTGGAACAGAGACTAGAAAACCCTGGTCATTTCCTCTGGCTGACTCTACAGCTTGTGCTAACACCTCATCCCATTTTTATATGTGCATATCCATGTGAATATAAAAAAATCTCCAAAATCATAAAAATCCATTATTCACAAACCTCTAACTACTGTATGCAAGTCACCATATATTTAAAGCCTTTTTTTGCTGCCTACATTTCTGAACAGATTATAATTTTCTGTACTGGTATATTGGCACATTACGTGACATTTTAAACATGTGGTTCTCATTCATTGATTCTTTAGGGAGGCTGCAGCCAACAATGAAGCAATGGCAATGATCCTTTTACAGAATTTGATAATACAAGTGGATGACCAGCTGGACCGGGTTTCACAGGAGAAGAATCTGCTTTTGATACACAACCTGAAGAGAATCAGGAAGCTGCTGCAGGTGGGTCATTACTTGAGATGACAAATTGCACCGTACACTCTTACTGGTCTCTAGAGGTTGTGCCCAACCTCTTCTGAATGCAAGTTGTTGCTGTCCACAGCTCAGAGCTGTTCTGATTGCTGTGGACTCCAACCATCTTATGGAAAGACAATTCAAATAATTCAAAATAATAATTCCACGGTTTGCTTGTGGAACAATAATTCACATTTTAATGCATGCTGCTTGGATACAAGTGCTATGACTTCTTAGCTCTTGTGTAACTGTGTTTCACTGCTTATGGATGTTCATGTTTACTACAAATGTAACAACTTTCAGCCATATACAGATATTTAACTATGGAATAAAAATGCATATTTGGGGCCTAAGACAGCACTATGAAAAAAGAATCCCTGTAAATCATTAACATGTTTGCTGTTTTATGCTTAGCTAAGATTATTTGTTATGAATGGCTTAAAGGATTTTCCATTAGGCTTCTGCAAAATGCTATTTATTTTGATTAGCTGAATACTGCTCTAATAATTGTTTATCTAAGGTAAAGATTCTCAGAGTTCCACTTCATTAGTCACCTACTTCCTGACATCTATCTGTCTTCTACATAAAGCAGATATGCAACTGAGTTTAATGAAAGTCTGGGGGTTTTTTCTCTTCTTTGATGGTGTTTTCCATAAGTACTTAAATGATAATTACATTGCTCACAAAACATTTTCTTTATTTGAGATAAATATGTACTCATACACTGGTCTGGAAAATTTTAGCATGGCTTTGCCAACTATTTTGTTCTCTCTATGGATGAATCTTTCTGTTCTTTATCCCTAATAGCGGCCTCATAAAAGCATGACAATACTTCCATCACTACCACTTTTTCCACCTGTGATATGCAAGTAGCCTCCTGTAACTTAAAAATAAAGTCACACATCAGGCCTTAAGGGCACACGTGAGTTCACATGATAACTAGTGTGAAAATGGCCAGAATTAAAACCATTTCCTTTAAGTCCTGGTGTGTTTGGAAATTATATCATGATGTGCTTCACAAAGAGCACAAAGCAAAGGAAACTTGGTCCAGAAAAGCAAGAGGAGGGGAGTTTTAAGTGATTTGTGATTAAATGGTTTCTCTGCTGGCAATGGTCTGAGTCACAATACCAGAACAAGCCAAAATGCTCAGGCGTCCCCATGACAGCTGGGTTACAGTCACCATCTACTAGTTATAGCAGCACCAGAGCTGGTCTCTTCCTTTTTTGGATGAAACAACAGTCAGGTCCATGTGGAGTAGCCTGATCCATCATTTCACGTGACTGCTGGTTCTGTAAAGAAGTGCCCCACAAGGTGTAACAAACATGCACCAACTTGTTTTCTCCATCACTTTGTAGCACTGCAAGGCTCTGCCTTGGGAAGCTTTCTCAAGCAGCCAGGTCTCTCTGCTCCCTTGGCTTGCAAAGGTCCATAGGTTTGCAGTCTAAAACATTACAAGCTCCCTGAGAGGACATATGTGATGCTGGAATTATACTGCTTATAAAAAAGGGATCTGGGTCTTGATCTTTGCAGTAGAATGTTTCCAGCTGAGCAAAAAGACCCAACAGCTCTCTCCATCACTAATAATGTTGACCTTTCTCCAGTACATCACAGCAGCAGATACCCTGGATTTAGATAAAAAGCTAAAAAATTAGGCATGTGAACCACCAGATACTGGATGGCACTGTCACTCCTGGGCTTTTCCTGACCTTTAACACTATCAGCCACAGTCTATATTCTGATTTCCCAAATAATTTGTATAGGCTGGAGTAGGACCAGGTTCCTGCAGTGTTTGAGGGTTATTATTATTATTATTATTGAATAAGACAAAATGTTTTAAGAAATCTGTGACATCAGTATTTTTGATTTTTGTGTAAGATACTATGTGACAACTTTTAATTTTTAGAACTTAGAAGATAAATGCATTTTCAGACAAAGTGTGAGTTGCATGTTCTGTAGAGCTGTACAGCCAGTCTCGTGGTTTCAGCTGTTAAAATTATTTCTTCATTGGTTAGGTAAGCACATCAGGAAACAAATGCCATAGTAGTTGAAATCAGCTGACAGCCTATCCTTGTTATTAACTGTCAAATAGTATTTATGAACTATGAACTGTACATGACACAGTATCTGCTGTAATGCTCTTACATTTGAGTATGGGTGTAAATTTTTTAGTGCATCACCAGTTGCACTTTTTTGCTGAAGAGATGAGAAATTTGGAAATGGGCATTTGGCTTCCTACCCACAGCTGAAAGCCCTTGCAGATACTTAATTCTTACAATTTGAGCTAGTTTGCAACAGTTTCATGAGACAACACTGGAAAAATGTGACTGATGTTCATAGTGGAGTGCCATGATTCCTTTTGTCCCAACATATCACCGAGAGAAAGGGAGGCTGGAAAGATACGCTGTAAAACTAACGATATTTTTCACCGAAAAAAAGCCTGGGTTCCTAAATAGGGGAGGAAGCTGCTTTTGTAAACACCTTTTCCTTTCTGGTGACTCTGCAAACAGTGTTGGTTTGACTTTCTCTGAGGGTTTGTAACCATGAGCCCCCCTTTATCTCTGCTTCGCTCTCTAGTGCAGGCACTTCTTTGAAATTTCACAGTTCGCTCCTCTTCCTTCCCCTCCCTACCACACACACAGAAATACACACACATGTACAGCGGGCACACAAAGCTGTTTAACCTCAATACATGATCTGAGTACAATCTCTGTTCATTATTTTGAGCCAGTTTGTGTTACCATATTGAGTGACACTCGACAAATGGAATAATGCTGGACATCAGCACTTACCACTACACATATGCAGCATGCTATGTTGAGCTATAGTAAAGAATCCTAAATACTATGACAATAGTGATAATAAAAAAAAATTAAATTAGACAACATACAAAAGCTATTCAAAAGCAATCTGCAGTTGGACTAACATTTAATCAAAAATACAGCTAGGTTGTTAATGAAAAGCAACCTTAGAAGAGGAAGCAATCCACATTTTACAAGTGGTTTGTGCAGCTGTTTGCCAGACAGAAAAGGACTCCTTAGGATCAAGATTCCTGGTGCTGCTACTGAATTTAGAGAGAATTGTGACTAGGAGCTTCCAGCATCACAGCCAAGCACATCTCACCTGAAAGACCTCCCTGGGATATTTTTCTTTTTTTGTAAAATTAAGAAAATATTCTATTCCAACTTGAAATGTCTATGCATAAACATGGCCCATGAAAATAACAACAGAAGTGAAAGAAGAGAGAATTTGCCTGCCTCATAACTGCAATACAAAGTTTCAGGCACTCTTAAGTATTGTGAAGGGCACGGAGTAGAAGCCTCAGCAGAAAGATGGGTCTGCCTGGAACCTTTGCTTTTATGCCACAGGGACCATCTCTATTCCCTCAACATTAGAGAAATAACTATGGAACGTGGCATTTCTGCTCAGACTGCTTACATTTTCAAAACTATCTGGAGCCAAAAACAAACACTGACCAGGAAACATGCAATTTGTAAAAGTTATAAGCACTCTAAAATAGCGCTGAAAACCTTAGCTAAGCAGCTGTGGTTATTGCTAACGCTGTGCAATTTGCTTCTCTATTTCTTGCTTTCATTGAAACATTGCATCTTGACATTAATCTGGCATAAATGCACATACTGTGTTAAAAGCAGGGTCAGCATTTCAAGCTAAAATCCTTCATATTTACTTCTTACATTATTATTACTACTCAAGACAGTAAATTGGATTCACTTTTATAGCAGAGCAGCCTTTTGTTGCTGTACTCTTCAGCAGGAGAAAGAACAGTACAGTCACTTCCTAAGGTTAAATTCTCTGTCCGTATTCCTACAGAGCTCCTGCTTCTCCCAGCAGTGGTTCTGGAAAGGGAAGACGGAGAAAATGTTCAGGGGGAGTGGGGGAAAGAACAGGGAAGCTATGCCTGTCATTCTTCCTTCTTCTTAAAACCTAGATGGAGAAAAGCAAAGCAGATTATTCACAAGGAGATGGTTTGTGCTGTTGCCATGACAACAAAATATGAGGGGCAGATGTTAAGCTCAGAAGAGCTGCCTAGCACTTCTAGGAACCAAATTGCAGATGCACCAGTCTGCACGACCTTGGCCCTTGAACAATTACATCCTAGTTCTCAGAAGGAATGTTTTTATGTGACAGTGTACCTGTGCCTGGTGTAAGCTCCTGTGCAACACATGAGTAGATTTAGTACACAAAGATGAACTGGTGAAATACAGAGACATTCATCTGTCTTACTGTCCACAATCCTAACTCACATGCCAAAATCCTGGCTTAGGGGAGAGCAGTCAGGCTGCAATGAACCAGGGGAGCCAAGGCAGGGGAGGCTCGGAACAACCAGGGAATCAGAGATGGCCACTATGCCCCAGTGCCCCACCACTACATTTAGGAATGATGCTGGTGGGAAATTGCCTGTAGGTCTCCAATAACGTTCAGTGATGTTCATCTCAGGCATGTCCTTATCCCCACACTCCAATCTGGAGCACACATCAGGTACCAGCTAGACAAGAAGTAGCTCCACGGAATGCAGCCTGGCCCAAACATGGGTTCAAGTGAGCTCTCAGGAGCTGAAGATCCACTGCCTGTGCTGTGCATTGCAGTGTGTGGAGGACAACCACATCAGGAAAAAAGCAGAAATTCCCAGAATCATCCTACTCGTAATTGAAGCCCTCATTATGCTCTAGTCTCCAGACAACTTCTGAAAGCAATCCTTTCTCATTAATGGCAACACGCATCTGTGTCACATCACTGTCCATGGTATCCAGGAGGAAATCTGATTACATAAATCTTTCTTTATAAAAGTGAAATAACAGATTTCAGGAATAAAAAGGACTGCTCTGCTCATTTACTGTTGAAGCCCAAGTTAATGAGTATATTGTGTGCTCTGGGGAACAATTTGCTGTGAATTATGTATATTCATGAAATTCATTTAATACTTGCAGCAGATTCTCCAGTATTGATGAGCTTTACCCACTCACTAGCCCTGTAAGGGGAGGGGGAGCAATAGGATTCTGTCTGAATGAGCAGGTCTGTGTGCACACACCAGTAACACCTTGGGATCTGCTAACGAAGGGAGAGGTCACACAGAATTACCAGATTTGATGATTCATACCAAACAGTTATACAAAAACAAGCTTTTGGAAGTCATACTGAGCAGTTAGGAAGTAATACTTTAGTTACAATACTTTCTTCTATGTAGCTCTGTTTATTTTCATGGAAAGGTCTGGAATAGCATCTGAAAGTATCTTCTGTCATCTTAAACACCTTAATATTATGGTACTTCTTTCCATATAAAAGCCCTGTTTCTGTGCAGTACAGACAAACAGCATCTCACTTCACATGATCCTACTTAAAACAATAACAGAGTAGTGCATTCCTATTTCTGTGTCATGTACTTGGTTATATTGCCCAGCTTGTTTCCATTTGTAATGGAAGCTGAACATGATTGTGCTTCTCCACATAGAACTAAAATGAACATATAAAGGTTTTTTTAATTCAAGTGACTGTTTACATAAGCCTCTGTACCAGAGAAGTGCATGCACAAGGAATCCCAAGATTATTTCTTTCAGTACATCAAAGAAAGTGGACAAAATAGCACTAGACTTGAAACAGGACATTCCAGTTGGTGCTCAACAAACACTTCTAATAAGTGCTGTGCTGAGAAACAGTTGCAAAGAATGGAAACAGCTATTGATGTTTAAGTTGCAGTTTCCTGTTAAAGCTTACAAAAGGGTGAGAATGGAACAAAATAGAGAAAGTTCCTAATAAACCACAGAAGATCCATTTCAAAATGTTATTTACATGTCTTTAGCACTCATGCAACCCGCCAGATCAACAACTCAACACATTAAAGTAGGACATGTGTTTTGAACCCCTGTGTCCTGCTGTCTAACACAACTCAGCTTGTATTAGACTTCCCCTAGTGAGTTTTCCAGTTCAAACATTAAAGCTGTTAACAAAAAATTTTGCCAGACAAATGGGAAACCCTGCACAGAGGTCTGTATGATAAAGAAGGTAGCTGTCTGCTCTCAGCAATCACAGACTGGTGGCTGCATGACAGCTAATAAAGATCATAAAATGATTGATACAACACTGAAAAAGGTTACTCATTAGAAGTATTTTTGAGTTTCTAGTTACTATTTAAGGAACACAAGTCTAACAGTTCATAAATACTTCAGTTTGGTTTTGTTGAAAGAATAAGAGTTAACTTATGGACAGAGGTAAAAATAGAAACAAACTAAATAACCTCTTGTGGCTTTTGTTCATTCTGAAGTATTAAGAGCCCAGTTGCAGTGGAACATCTGCCTGAGAGATTAGTTAATAATATTCAGGTCTTTGATCCAGAGGAGGAGGGGGAGGTGCGGATCAGTCCTCTCTGTCCTCTGCTGTTTTACCCTTTTTCACAGGGAACACTGTATTTATTTTCAAATAAATCTCATTTAAATGTAAAAAGTTATTTATTCTCAAATAAATCTCATTTAAATAATCGCTACACTATTTATCCCTCCCTGGCTGTACAGCTCTACTCTCTGATCATGAGTTCTGTAGAAACCTATCTTCTGTAGCTGCACCTCACCCTACCTGCTTAGAAATCTGCTATTTCTATAGACTATTCCTTGACTGGTTTTAGTGGCTGCTGGGAGGGACTCAAGTGGAATTTGAGGGGTGGACAAAAAGACCTCTGCCTTCACAGCTCGTTCACTGTGCTTTTACAGACAGCTTTGCCTATGGCAATTTGGTTGCACATGCCTTAAAGAAATTACGATCTTTTGGAAGTTATGCATCATATGCTATGAGAAAAGCAGAACTACAAGATTACAGACCTGTGTATTAGGGCTTCCCACACATCATAGGACTTTTCTAACTCTAACAGAGGTTGCCTTTAAGTTCTCTCATGTATTTTGAGAGGGGGAAAGGGAAATCTAAAAATAAAAGTACAAGAGCAGTCTAAATAGTGTCACAGGTACTTCCTCTTAAAGACCTAGATAAAACAGAGCCGTCTTTCTAGTAGAAAATGAATTTGAGCAAGAATACTGCCTGTTTAAATACAGGCTTTCAAAAAACTCCCAAGTATTTAATTTTTGTCAGGGTAACACCAAGACTGACTCTTTCTTCGTATTCTGTAACTGTCTTCTTTAGAGTTTCTGCCTGGATGCATAAACAAAGGTAGAAAACAAATCAAGGCAAAATGTTGTTTGTCATATTTGAAGGTGAAAACGGGAAATGTGTGTACGGTTATGCCTTCCCACCCACACATTTGTTTGAGACACACAACTAAACTAAATCTTTTTTTATGAAAGATGAAAAATTTGTTTATCTGGAAAGATGCTGAGTATCAGACTTAGTAAAATAAGCATATCACAAGTGAGCAACAGGGAAGAAAATATATTTTTGTTTGACTTCTAATCCTGTTTCCCACCTCCCTTCCATCAGCTTCTTTAAATATTCATTCATTATGAACAAATACATCAGTGGTCATACTAGTTAATGGTTGCAGGCCTCCAAGTCAAACTCCTACTGTATACAATTCAAAGGCTTAAGAAGGGGTTTTCTAGCAGAAATCAGAAAAAAAAGAAAAAAAATAGATCATGTTTTTGATAGTTTAAAAAAAGACAGAGAGAGAAAAGAAGATAAAAACCAAACCAAATTCTGAAGTGCTTTTTCAGAACTAGAAAGCACTAAAACCTACTCAAGGTCTTTTTTAAGGTCACCCTGAAAACCAGGAGATATTCAGGTAAACCCCTGACTGACTTTCTAAAGGTTGCACGGCACATCCTTCTACAAGTAGAGGCCAACAGTCACTAATACCTAATCCTCTACTTTAACCACTGAAAATAGAGTCCATTGTGAAAGTCATGCACGTCCAGTAATCACTGATAGGTGTGTGCAGTCCACAGAGACCTTTGATATATAAAAGGCAAACTGGCCACTGTTAGTGGGGTTGGGAGTTATTCACTTTGTGATGAGGCTGCCCACAGGAAAGTCAGCTAAGATCTGAAAAAAAACCTAAAAGAAGTGGAAGAAGAGTAAGAGAACAGTTCTCTAGTCTAGATTTCTTTCATTTGTCTCAGAGAAAGCAGTGAATTTTAGATACCAAAACTAATAGTGTTTAGTGCACTTTTTAAAAGCACATCTATTTTCAAGTGTTTAATATACATTTTGAAGTTTCTCCTTCATCTTGTAACTTACAGAATCAAATCTTGCATTTCCCCAGCCACTGTTTCATGCATCTTAACCTCAAATAGTTCAAGGTATTTTAAAATCCAGCTAAAAGGTTTAAACTCTGCATGCTATAACATATAAATTGTTTCAGCAGAAATGCCTCTTTCTTTTCTCCATGACCTAGTAAGATATTATCACAACAGATGTCTCTGGTGTAGAAACAGTTCATGGCAGCTGGTGGTAGGAAGATATTCTCCAAGGAAATGTCATCAGCATTCAAAATAAATTTTCACCTGTTCAGAACGAAAGTCTAATTTCCTCTGTTTGTTTAAATTTAGCATCATGCTGGTAGTTATTGAGAAGCCAGTCCAAATAAGATCATTTGTTGTTTGTTGTAACTCATGCTATGAAAGGCCTCATCAGAACAGAAGAGAGAAGAAAGAAATCTTATATGAACAACAGAATGACAGTAATATTAGCAAATATTTCTATTTGAAACTTCAGATGAAAAGTGAATCCTCAATTTCTCTTTGTTGGTATTTATCAAAAGACAATTTGCTCTATAAATATTTAAACTTAGTAATACAATTTTGCATAACTACAGAACGCACACTCTTCTGGCTGCTAATGTTTATGTCACATCTAGTTAGGATTTCCCCATCTCAAGCCTTTTTTTGGTTAAAATTCTTTAATTTTCCAACCCATACTACTCTTCCAATGATACGAGAGAGTTTTCTACTAGTCATTCAGAAGCCAAGGTCATCTTGACCAAATTTTGCCCTCAAAGACAAAATGAAAGTGCAGAACAGCAAGAGCTGGCAGTAAATGGATAATAAGGGAATACCAAATGGTGCCTTCCAAAGTGTAATTACTGCTGAGAAGTACAAAACACAATGAGAAAAATTTTAATGTTATTATTTTGACAAAGTCAAACACATTAGCTGTTGTGACTTTTGGTAGCCATTGTTATTTGATAAGTTACAATTATGGAGATATTTAATATTTATCAATTTATTACTGTTGAGTGGCAATCCATGTGCCATCTTTCTGCAAAAGGGGCTTCTGATACAGCCTGTGTTGTACAAATACAGCTGTTCTAGGACAGAGAGCTCAGGGTCAACAGCAAGGGATGCCCGTTCAGGTTGTGCACACAGCTCTGCTCCATGCCAGCTGTACGGAGTCCAGAGAATCTCTGCAGCAGAAAGGCAAGTCCTGTTCCCAACCTTTGGTCACAAGCATCTGTACAGCAGATCTACCATTTTTCCAGTGCTGTCTGAGGAGCTGCTACTCCAAGAGGACAGGTGGCAGCTCTGTTGACTTTCTTGGTGTCTACTCAAACTGAATGAAGTTGAAGAAGCGCCAAACACACACAAGTACAGGAATCATTACCAGCACAGCTTATAAGTAGAGCTTTATGAGTTAGTGAAGAAAGGAAAAAAAAGTAAATTTCCACTTCATCACTTGATTCAGATGGTTTTCTCTTAATGAAACAAAGAAAAAGAGAGAGAGAGAGGAAGAGTTTTTGAAAGTTTTGCATATGAATAGTGTCTAGAAATGCTTAGGAAAGTCCCTAATAACTGGCATCCTTTCTTGGGGATTTTAACACATTCCACTGTCAGAATTTTTTTTCAGTATCTCTTCTACATAAATGCATTTTTCCAGATCCAAGAGAGGATATTTATTTCCTCTTGACTTTGCTAAATAGCTTTTGTTTGACTTCTTTAAACCTTTGTAGTGTTTGCATTCTGGCGGGCAGTACCAAGCTGGGACTAAACACCCCTCAGGCAATGTAGCTTCAGATACGAATGTGTGTCATGGCTCTCACTAACTGGCCACCTATGGAGAAGATAGAACCCTGTTTTACTAGCAAAAAAGGAAAAAGAAAAAACAAAACAAAACAAACAAACAAAAAAACAAAACAAAACCAAAACCCAACAAAACCAAAACCCAGCAACAAACAGAAATTAACAGACCTTAACTGAGGAATTAATATGCCCATCAGCAGACTGACACCAGTCCCCAAATTTCTCCCAAGACTTATTAATAGCAGGATGGTTTTTTTCTTCCCTCTAATCAAGGTACAGGATGGATGAGACAGGCTTAGCAACTGACTCCAGCTGGAACAAGGCAGGACTGTTCTCCCCTCTCCCAGCCATCCTTTCCTGGCTTCACATGTGCTAGTCCTTAACAGTAAACTCATCCTTTGCTGAGCAGTTTCAGTCTATTGAGGAGCAGAGAACCCAGTCAGCATAAAAGCATGAGTTGTTTCCATCTCAGCAACCTAGCCTGACCCCTTAAGGAATCAGATGGGCACTGGGCTGGCACTGCACAGCCAGGAGCATGACCATGCTTTGCAGCAGTTAGTTTGCTGTTGGACCACATCTTTACTCTACTTCCACACGATATTCCACTCAATCCTTTGCAGGAAGATCACAGCCATTTCCCATCTTTTTGTATTCCCTTCCCAAAGTTACATCCTGACATTACACATATTGTGAATGGGCTCCATAAAGGGAACTACGTATATCTTACTGGACCTGAATTGCTGAAGTGTGCAGAGAGAACATAGTTACTACCCTTATAGCCAAGGGGCTGTCAGGGAGACATAAGTCATGACAGATCTTTGGCACTGTTATCTGACACGGAAATCAGCACTGTATCCTTAATCTTAAATCCTCCCTCCTTGCCGAGAAAAGGAGCAGGCAGGGACTGTGTGCTTAGTGCTTCATCTGAGGCATAGCGTGTCCTGGGGTGGTATTACTCACTACTCCTTATTTCCAGAGAAGCTCCTAAAAAACAGTCAGGTTCATAAGTCCTGTTCCTCAGGGTAGTTGATACAGGTGATTGCTGGAGTAAAGCACCATCCTGAACTGCTTTTAAAAAGATCAAAGGAGACATAGCACTAGGACTACTTTGGGTGTGCACTGGCTGCACTGTGGGGCAGGTACTTTATCTGTCCTGAAAAGAATTCAGAAACCTTAGAAACATCAGAAAGTCTAGTTTCCTTGCTAACAATGCCATGGCAGTCAAAGCTTCCTTAGAAGGGAACTTCTTGTGCCTCAGTTATTGAGTTTTAGGAGTTTGTATCTTTCACCTCAGCCTGTATCTGGAACTACAGCATAACCAACACACAGTATTTAATAACATGTAGCTCAAACCAAGTTTCCATGATCAAACTTACCTTTTTTAATATAGTGTTTCTTTACCTTGTAATTGAAGTCAAAACATATTATGAAAAAGTCTTTCAGATTACATAGATTTCATGCAAAAGCACACAGTAAATATTTTGTGAAAAGCATTAGAAATGTATGCTCACTGCCATGGTAGTTGTTGGCGTACAGAAGCAGCGTGTTCACATTTTTGTCAGATGTGTTCACAACCCTTGTTTCTAATACAACAACTGGTATGAGTTATAAAAAGAAAGATATAGCATCAATTTAAGTATGTATAAATCTATTGTGCCACATTCAGAGAAAGCCAGAATAAAAGAATTTCTCAGTGGCAGGAAAATATGATGAGAATAAAGACTAGCCTTAAAGAGGGGAAAATAGAATAAGTCCAGTACTGGAAACTGTACAGGAAAAGAAAAGAATTAAACTAGATTAATTTAAATGAATGGCCAAAAAACATATAAGCAGTGAATGAAGGGAATCTGAATGAACAATACTGAATGAAGGATACTGAGAAACACTAAACGAATACATCATGATGAAGGAAGCTGCTTCAGAGTCCTCATTCATTCCAACGGGATAAATACGGCATAAACCAATATTAGTCCAAATTGTGCCCAGTCCTCAGTCACACATCAGCAATTGCACGCTTCATTTATAATGGTGTAAAAATACATTCATTTTTGTTGTGGCTTGAGATAAGAGTTGCTTATTCTTTTATCTTAGGCACATTGTTGTTTGAAAAATTGTTCATAGACATTAAAATTTAAGCCTTCTACTTTAAGTTGAGAAAGCTTTTCTGCTTGCATCATTACCACATTGATATGCGTACAAACTTTTGTTGGCAGAAGTGCTACATGCTAACAGCAACATTCCATTGAAAACTGAAGACGTGATAAAATCATGCTCAGAACAGGCTGATGGGAAAGCCCTTTCAAAACAGCTATGTTAGCAGGGGAGCAATTTGATCTTCAAATGATATACATCTCAGAATTGTACCTTAATACTCTGTAGAACATTGTTAAGAATGCTTTATGATGATGGCACTGACTGATGCCTCACTGAAAGGATGAACCAGCACTATCAATGGCCAATAACAGCACGAAAGTCTTTTCCACCCACACCAGGCAGTAGCTCATAGACACTGAAGCACATTGCTTGTGATTTCAAGAGGGACACCTTGAATTCTGAATTTTTTTAAAGTTTTATTTACTTGTGCTTGCAGGGCAAATATCATGGTAATCCCATGCATATAGCAGTGATCATCTCAAACTGCTTAAGAGAAGAAAGAAGAATATTGGCTGCAGCTAGCATGCCTGTACAGGTAATGAATTACATTTCATTAATCTGCTCCATGTAAATCTGCTCACATGCTTTTAAGACCAAATCCTGCCCTCTCATTCCACTGGAGTGATTTGTGTGCACTAGGGGTTGCCAAATGTTGCCCTTCAAACTCCTGTTTGAACTTCATTAGTGGCTCTACTGCTGCAAACAGCGCTATAAGGGACTTCTATGTCACAGCTAATCTTCAAAGACTTTAATCTCTGGGAAAGGTTTTAAAGAGATTATTCTTTGCAAAACAGATGTGTGTATTTTAAATGATGCAACACATTAATTCATATTAACTATGGAATGCAAATGACATTCCATCCAATATGTTGCAAAGGCATTGATGATTTTTATGCTGTTTGAAGGAAAAAAAACCCTGTAAAATAACATAAAACTTATATTTGGGAAATTGTCACATGTTTAAAACCCATAGAGAATTTGTAAGTCAAATACACTCTTTCTGACCACCTGTGGATGTAATACATAATCTGACATGAGTCTTGTGCCACAGGTCGTTTTCAGGAATCTAATAATCTCTCCGTTTCTTTGATTTACTACATGTTTAATGTCTGCAGTATACCCACACCCTTTCACCTTTTGGATTTCAAAGTTAAAGCTTAACTTTTTTCAAATCTGTGGAACTAAACAGATCTGTGTGTTTACACCAGTCTCCAGCTGGTTCAATGCTGGCTTCTGAACTCCCTCTCTATGCTAGAACTTGCAGCACAGTTCCTATCACCCGTTATTATTACTTATCCACCAATTATCTGTTAAATGTGTTGCAGGGGCCACTAGAAAAGTCTCTGCAGAACTCTGTGGTTTCAGAACGTCAAAGAAATGTAGAACACAAAGTGTCAGCCATCAAGAACAGCGCTCAGGTAGTTTTTTCATCCCATCTGCTGATTTTCATACAGACATACCTGAACTAACTTGAAGCTGGATAGTACAAAGACTTCTGCTAACAAGGTGCACTAACCATTTTCCATTATTCCAAGGACATCTGCCCAGACTAACTGCACAGATATACCTGGATCCTTAGATATTAACAGCTGCTCTAGGTTCAATGTCAGAGGTACCTATTTTTTAAGTACTCATCCCTATGTGAGTTGCAGGGAGGCCACTGAGTGCAGTAAGGACATACCAACTTGTCTCTAAAAAGATGTGAGGTTCAGTAAATGTATTTCTGCAACTTCACCTCCTTTAGCTGGGTCAGCAGTAGCTAACCTTCATGACCTCTGAGTCACGTACCAAGACCTTTATAAAGCTGAAGGCTACGTGACATAATTACATGGTTTGGAGACATGAGGGGAGAAGAACACTGGGAGCTGATGGTAACCATTCTCCAGGAGTTTCTCATACCATTTCAGGGTAGAGCTGGGCTGAGTCAAACCTCTAGCTATGTCCCACAGGGACCTGGAAAGCTCTGTCAGAGAATACCTACTCAGTTCAAGGACTCAGATTACTTATGGCTTTTTTACTATCCCAGCCTCACTTTCAGCTTTGCAGCAATCTCAGTGTAGATACTATGTTCAAAATATTTGTCCATATGTCATTGAAGAGCAACACTTCTTCTATAAAAGAAAGGTCCTAGTAACATTCTCCCATCAGTGTCTCCTTTTGTGGGGAAGATGGGTTACAGAGTTCAAAAGATAAAGCTAGTTTGAGAAAAATGTAATACTAGATCTCTATCTATGTATAAAGTTGTAAGATAAGAATTGCACAGCCAAAGCAGACAAAGCAGCAGCCTACCATGTTGTTCCTCCTGCCTGTGTGGGGAAACACAGCCACCCCCGAAAGACCAGTGGAAAGCAGAATATTTTCTAGATGCCAGGTTTTTTTTAGTAGGCAATTAAGTTGAACACAGAAATTAGCCAGCTCCTTGTGTATGTAATTTCATACCTTACACATATAATTTAAAGCTTTAGTCTCCAAAATAAAGAGTAAACCAGAGTGGCTAATTGTGTGTGTCCTAATTTAGCAAACAAATTTTTGTATTCTCGCAGACTCTTAATGTGCACATCTCAGGGAACTAAAAATGATTGCTAATGAGCGGTTGGCAAAATCAAGGCTTCCTTTAAACAGCACAGAAATAGACCTTCGAAGTAAAACAGATCATTTCCGACAGCTTTACTTTCCTTCTTTTGATGTGCTTTTTTGAATTATCATTGATTGGCTACTAGAAAACACCTTCTAAAGTTTTTCCAGTACATATGAAAAAAAGGAACTCTTGCAAAATGCCAAAGCAGCAAAAATGTTTAATTTCTTCACCCAAATTCTTAAATAATTCTGTAAATATATTCTGTGAGCTCTTCTGCTGTCTCTGACTCCACCTTTTTTGGCTTTGTACACCACATTTCAATTTCCACTTAAGTCAATAGAGAATTATCCATTTGCCCTACTTTAAAGTTTCAAAAAGAGAGTAACATTATTGGCATAATAATTTTAGTTTATCTCAGGCTAAATGTAATCATTCTTACTTTCCAGTATGCCACTGAACTAGTAAACAAGCAGGGACAAAGCTGTATCAACTACTTTAGACTGCATGAGAGAGGATAATACTTGACTTTCTAAACAACTAAAATAAATCTGTAGCTATAAATATGCATTTATAATTCTATCATCTCTTTTAACGTTTACAAGATAGTAAACCAGAGCTCCCAGAACTGTTCAGGGATTTTCAAATAGGAGGAAAGGAAAATACTACATTACATATTTGTTCATTTCTTTTCCCCTGGACAGATGACTGACCAAGATGTGAAATACTTGGAAGACTTGCAAGAGGAATTTGACTTCAGATATAAAACAATACAAAGCTTAGGTAAGAGCTTTTAAAGTAGTTTTTAGATTCTCTAGGAAAAGGCTGATTCTGCAGCTATACTGTAGTATCAGATTTTTCTGTGTGTTGCCTCAATAATATATGTAAACATAAAAATGGATCTTTAGTTTACACAAAATGTCATAGTCCTGGAACATAATGACTCTTGGGGTTAAGAGGGTAAAGAGGATCTTGTTAAACAAGTGTAGTTATTTTCTATGGATAAGCTACATAATGGCATGAAAAGTAGCAAATTTCTTAATTCAACGAACCTAGTTTTCAATTCCTGCACCTTTGACATGTTCCTGACTTGGCAGAATGCGGAAGAACTTCTTATTTCTCAGAGTAGCATTGTGCAAACCTGATTTTTCCATCCTCTGACTGGGCTTTCTGTTCTTTTTTGACCACAGTGCTGATAACCAGCTGGTAAGCACTCTGACTGCATGTTTGACCAGCTTATGATGGTTGAGATCTGCACATGGCAACAGCCCCTGCATGATCTCTTTCAGAAAAGAAACTGAGGTCTGCTTGTGTCTGCTCAGATATCTTTATATTATCTTCCTTTGAACATGCAAGGATTCTGGGCCTGAAATGTCCAACACCTTAAAAAGGTCAATCCCATATGTTTAAGGCTGGATATGGTGCAGAAACCAGAAGAGATGAAGGTGCCACCATTTAATGAGTTGTTAGTTGTCATAATTATTAATTATTATAAGTAATCATAATTATCAACCACACAGATGATTGAAGAGTACTGTCCCACTTGCAAAATCAAACACCCTTACAAAAATTACTTTCAGGGCTTAAAATTTCAGTGTGTCACAACTACTCTGCACCAGCACGACCAGCTTACAATGTGTAATTTTTGTACAAACAATAATTTGTACAAATAGCAATTGCTGTGCCTGAGCTGACAATCAGTTGTTTGTCTGCTTCTACTGAAACATGTACCCTAACACAAGGGGAAGACATCAGTCCAGATCTTAGAAAAGACACAGTTGGCACCAATTTCTTTTTTGAATGTAGCTTGAAAGATGCAAAGAAAGCAAAAGGTGGGGGAAGGTGAGGGTGGGGAAGAGCTGCATATGAAAGAGCATGGGGTAAGCTTGGGGATGCTTGAAACTAGTGCATGATCCAGAGAAGGACACAAGTTAGAGAGAGGGGAAAATACCTAGTGATCAGTATTCCTGGCTGCTGAAATCTTCACAGTGATGAACACTTTATTTCAAATGCCTAACCTCCATTCTCTCAGCCAGACATCATAATTCACACTGAGTCCAAAGAGCTTTAGCCTAACTGCTGACACCATGAGCATACTTGTGTGCAGAGATCAATCACTGATCCAAGCCAGATGTACATAATAAACATGACCATGAACATGAATGAGAAATGTAGAGATTTCTAGGTCTCATCCATATGTTTTCTGCCTTTCCCAGTTCCACATAAACATACAAAGACTAGAGCCATAAAACCTTATGTTAAACTTGTTCTAAAGTTAGTCCTTCCCAATGAAACACATTGTTACATAATCTACTGGTGTCTGCAGTTTATTTTTTCACTAGTTCATGCTGCAGTCTGGTCGTGGTTTTTTCCTCTCCTCCCTTTATAAACACGCACACGCACCCACGTACACATTTATACCGATTTTTTTCATCCCCTGCAGAGCAGAATGACAAAAACAGCGCCCTCATTAAACAGGAAATGTTGGCGTTGCAGGCGATGCTCAACACGTTAGACTACAAGAGAAAGGTTAGTGACAATGTTTTGTCATTTGTGGTTCATCTGCTTTCTCCCCTTATTCCCACACCAAATACCCAAATACGTATGTGTGCCTTTCTAAATTCTCATCTCAGAAGAACAGACAAATTACAGGGGAGTTAAAAATCCGAAAAATGTTCGGGTAAGTAGAGGTGATTTTGACTAGCAGTTAAGAAATTTGCAATTAAGTAACTGTCAATCAAAGATATAGTTCTGCACACCTTAGAAGTGAGTCAATTTGAGTACACGTTGGGGTTTGTTTTTTTTTTGTTAAAGCAAGCACACAAAAAACCAATGCACTGTATATGATGCAAAACAAAAGAACTTTTTGAACTTCACAGTGCTTGCAAGTGTCAACATCTTGGAGGTGTTATGCCCACAAAGAATGCAACAGTCTTCCCTCTCACCATCGAACAACAACAAAAAAAAAGTTTTACTGAAGAAGAGTTCATAGAGATTTGGGATTAATTCCAAGTACAATGGGTGATGCATCCTGTCAGTGAAGCACTAGGAACTAATTGGGGTTTGTTTCAAAATAATTGAAAAACCCCCAACATTATCAGCACTTTATGATAGTTGCTGAAATTTGTGGCTGTTGCCTGTGGTCAGTCTGTGACACCTTTCCTATTTTACAGGAAGTTCTCAGTAAAATAGGGCGTGTGATTCACGAAATCGATATGCTTATGAGCAACATGCTGACTGAAGAGCTGCTGGACTGGAAGAGACGGCAGCAGATTGCCTGCATTGGGGGTCCTCTCCATGGTGGGCTCGATCAGCTCCAGAACTGGTAAATTTGCCTCGAGCTTGTGTTTCCACAGAAAACCACAGGAAGTCTGCTGCACTTGAAATGATCGGTCCTCTAGATCAGCTGCAACAGCAGCAAATTTATTAGCTGCTAAGCAAGCAAATAACTAAATGTACAACTTGATTTGGTGAACAACATTTGCTATTCAGAATTAATAATATAACGGTGAACTGCTGAGCCTGACTTGTGGCAGCCACTCATTTTTGGGTTTGACAGTTGTTCCAGACATATGATACATACTGTTTCGGGAGTTTTGCTTGAGTAAAAATGGTGCTGACTGAGTTTGTCATTGAGGACAGTGGGAGTTTTGTCTAGGCAGGAGCTGGGTGGAGACTTTATGCTTTGACTCACTAGGTACACCACCCCTCCAGAACTTCAAAATATGCAGGAATTGTGTGGCAGTAGTCTGTGTGGTGGGAACTACAGAGTGATTGCAAATAAAAAGAAAACAGCATTATATCTAAAGGATAATGCAGCCAGAGAATGTCAACATCCTGGTCATTTCTCTCCCATCAACCTTCTCCTATGGAAAAGGTGAAGTAACAATTAAGAAGTAAAAAGAAAGAAAAAACTTTTCAGGGTTTGAAGAAAGAAAGATTTTTTTTTTCCTCTCCGTGTGTGTTTTCTTTGGTTTGGGTTTTTTGGGGACTTTTGTTTCATTTTTTAACTGAAGTATTTTTTCTCCAATGAAAATAATAAAAATAGCTTAAAAATGTGATTTTATACACACACAAACCATTGAACTATTAGCAAGTGTGTTTGGATTTATTTTTCATTACTGTTTTTACACTTCTTCAGGCTTAGTAACTTGCTCATTTTATAGAAATATTATCTTTTCAGAGAATATATTTTGCAAAACTTTTGAGCTGTAGGAAAGAATATTTGCACAAGTGCCCTGCCTGTAAAACCTCAGGACCACATATATCTTTCTTCCAAATTGTTACAGACAGTGTTGTGTAGTTGCAAAAATACTTACATTTGAAAATAACGTAATTTTCGAGATGTATTAATATACCCCCGTAAACAAAAAATGAATGGAGTGAGCTTGGGTAAAGCTAGAAAGCACTAATCAATACTGATTCTGGCTTCCCCAAGCAAGAACTTCAGTAGTTCTTATGTTCTAAGAAATGCCTTAAATGAAAGATTGCAAATTAATTCTTTGTCTTGCTGTAGTTTTACTCTGTTGGCAGAGAGTCTCTTTCAAGTTAGAAGGCAACTAGAAAAACTGGATGAACTGTTGACCAGACTGACTTATGATGGGGACCCTATTCCTGTGCAAAGGCCTCAGCTGTTGGAAAAAGTCAACTTTCTGCTCTACAATCTTTTCCGGAAGTACGTAAGCCATTGTCAATGTAGGGAACTTTACCTCAACTGGTACAACAATGAGACAATACTGAAAGAAATTAAAAAAAAAAAACAAGATGAAAAAATGTGAGTGTCTGAGGATCTGAATGACCAAGTTCCTAATACAAGATGTACAGTTGTCATCTGATCTCCTAGACAATGAAGGTGCCAGGCAGCTTCTAGTGGGTATCAGTCAAGGGTATGTGATCAAGTTCTAATTGTAAGTGAATGCCAGAAATCCATTTATTTTAGTAGGAGTTACATACATGCTACTGAGAATAGTTGTATTCCTTGTCTTCCTTCTTCTCCAACAAAATGCTCTTCCCGCTCTCCTCCCCATTCACTCTTCCATTAATAAATAAAACATTACCATAATTTTTCTTGCTTTTTGTACTGACTATTCTAGAGATACACAACAAGTGATTATGTGAAAGCAAAACATGCTCACTATATATGAAAATATATAATAAAATGATGAAATGATTGTTTAATTTCATTGGAGCCATTCTCAGTGTGCTTTCATAGTCTGTTTTATGGTTCTGATAAAACTTTCGAAGATCAAGACTTTTATACACCTGGCATTTTAAGACTAGAGAATTTGGTTTGATTTTCAATATGTTCCAAATATCTATTTGTTATGAGAACAATTCAACTGTAAGTTAGACTGCTGGGTCATTTTGAGAACTTAGAGTTGGAATGCATAGCTCCCACTTTGGCATCTACAGAGAAATAAGTCTTTAAGACATACCAGAACCACTTCCCCACCACCAAATACAGCAGTTAGTTTATGCATATTGTTAAAAACATGTTTTACTTCTTTCCACTCAGTTCATTCGTGGTTGAAAGGCAGCCCTGCATGCCAACACATCCCCAGAGGCCAATGGTTCTTAAAACATTAATACAGTTCACTGTTAAATTAAGGTAAGGGAATGAAATCTGATATAAAGTCCTTCATTTGTGTCCAGCATTTTATTGTAGGGGAATCTAGTAAGCAAAGCAGACCAACTTGGTCTAGAGATCCTTTGAACTCTGAGGTTTTCTGGAATGGGGATATTAATCCACAGAATCTGTTTTAAGGAACAAGTGCGGTTAAAGATTAAAACAACATGAGGAAGGAAGGCAGATTGTGGCCAAAAGTCAACACCTTTGGGGTTCTGTATGTACTGAATTCTTGTTTGCATGACTTTATAAACTGAGTAAATAATGATCCATATCATACAAGCTGACTTCAGAATACTCAGCCACTTTTGTACAGAGGAAAGAAAAACTAGTCCATTTTGGAGGGCTCTGGTGAATCAATGAAAAGTTATTTCTCTCCCACTAGCTCCTTGTCTTTGTGAAAGAGCAAAGATTGGAGAGCAACTCTTCACTCATTTCCACCTCACTGTAAAAAGAATGTGTGGAGACTGGGGAGGTGAAAAAGGGTACATGAAGGAAAGTAAACATACATCTGTGGTGCTGTCAGAGATTATACAAATCCACCTCTTCATTATTACTTCTTTGGTGACTCTCCAGCCATTCCCTTGAACACATACTAACTTTCCCACATACTTGCAGGGAGAATAGAACACCTTCCACTGGAAGAGCCCAGCTCCTCTTTCTGAGTATTCAACCCTGTAATTTCCATTATAATCCTAGATGCCTAGTCTGCTTTCAGGTTATAATAATTTCTGATACTTCAGTCTGGAGCTACCGGTCTCTACTGTTTCCTGGTAAGACATTTATTCTGTTAATATTCAATTTCGCATTTTCTGTTTTGAAGGTTACTAATTAAATTGCCAGAGCTGAACTACCAGATCAGAGTGAAAGCAACTATTGACAAGTAAGAAACTTTAAAGCAAAGATATTCTCTCTCTTCCTACAGAGAAAACGCTATTTTTCCCCCCAGTGGTTACCCTGTCTGCTCTATAGTTGCTCTAAAAAAAAATATACAGCAAACAAAACAACAAAAAATACAAACCCAACCAAAACAATAAGCCTCAAACAGATAAAAGATCAGTGTAACACCATTTTTTACTTTTTTAATGTGGAAGATTTCTTTTTTTAAAAAAAGCTGCTACGTCTAATTGATATTTTCCAATTAGAGGCAAGAAGTCCATTTAAGATTTGTCTCAAGACTTAGATAAAATTCATCAGTCTGACATAACAGAATTGCACAAAAACTTAAAATCAAACTGTACTGCATTTATGGGATAGTTAGCTTTGAAGTACCTCTTATCTCCAAGCCCTTACCACACACCCTCCCCAGTCACAGGTACCAGCTACCCCCTTCTTCTCCCTATTGTGCTTCTGCAAGCCCCTATAAAACACCTTCACTGGAGGGACATAGATGGTGGCCCACAAGAAAGAAGGAAAAGACACAGTGAGGAAAGAGCAAGAGAGAAGCCAGGACTGTTTCTCTCAAAAACTCTGTACTGTCTAATAATAAATAGCAAGATAAAACATACTACTTACATATGGCCAGATGCAAAAGTCTAACTGGACAATACAAGTACCAGTTCTTCAGTTTAAAAATTGCAGATGTATTGGTAATACAAACAAACTTTGAAAAGGCAAAAATCTACCATCTCAAGATAAGTTTCTCAGTATAAGTTACAGCTTACACATTTACTGATTCACATTCTGTTTCTTCCCCCTTGCCCCTCTTCTATTTTAGGAATGTTTCAACTGTAAGGTAAGACAATATAATATCACAGTTCTTAAATTTTTCAAACATGGCAGTATTTGAATACCAAAGTGTAATGTCCTGCACAGTAATCGTAGATTTGTTCTGTGTGGAACACACGTGAAAGCAATGAACATGGATGAATCTGCAAATGGAAGCTTGTCTGTGGAATTTCGACATTTGGTAAGTTTGACTGCTCTTTTACTGTGTGTATTTCTAATAAAGAAATAAAAGATTCTTCGAGAACGATGGAGGGACAACTTCATTACTGTCAAGGCTACATTCATTTTCTTTCTGCTTATACAGAAAGTTTATTCCTAGAACTTCTTTATGCCATTCCATACTTTGTCCATTCAGTAAAATAAGACATAATTAATATAATAATGATTATCACAAAAAGGGCAAAGCAAATCCTAATTAATACCAGAGAAGGGAAAAACTAATCAAGCTGAATTACACAGCTTCTCAGAAACTGAGTTGAGTTCAAAAAAAAAAAAACCAAAACACCAAAACCAACAAAAACCCCAAACCAAAACACCCAACACAAAATAAAAAAATAAAAAGCCAAACCACCATTGTCTGGGGAAGTAGAAGTGAATGCTTTAGATCTAGTGGAAATTAATGTCTATGACAACTTTCGAGAGACTATACTACTGCTTCTGTAACTTCTCTACCAGCCTAAAGAGTCCTACTTTCTGAATACAGTCCCTTATCTATGGCATTTCTGGGGCTTAACCACAGATGCAGTAGTGTAGTTTTGCCAAAGGAGATTGAGAATGATAGTCTTTAGTGCTTTTTTGTGTTATACACCTTCCAAACACCTTAATTAAAGCTTTGTTACATTAACATAGTTTCTTTAAAAAAATCTTGAAAAATATCAAAAGACTCCTCACTGAATAAAATTTGAGGCATAGTGTTAGAGCCTTCATTACAACATATTTGTATATTGCAAATAAAACCTTATTACACTAAGAATATCCTGGCTACATATTATTTTCTTTATATGTACTTCTCTCTACAGTTTCTCTAACACATAAATATTGCTTCCCTTTATACAGCAACCCAAAGAAATGAAAACAAGTGCTGGAAGCAAAGGAAATGAGGTTTGTGCATTTATTTTACATGTAGTTTTTGATGAGTCTCACAAGTACTTGAGATTTAATTTTATTTAAACCAAAGAGTTGTCAGATCTTTGAATATATCTTACTCTTATAATAAGTACAGGACCCAATTTTCATATGCTAGTATAAGTATAATGAGAACTCTTCAGAACGACTCACAGAAATTTTAATTACATGCCTTAGATCTGTCTATTTAAAATATTCAGTGTATGCCTTCCTCTCTAAGGTCACCTCTTTGGTCATTTACACTTTGGAAAAAAACAAGCCTTTAAAGTTCTTTGTTGAAACAATTTTTCCTATAGAGGGACAGTTCTTTAAATAGACATTCTATTGGCCAAGTTCACGGCTGAAGTAAGGGATTAATTATCTTTGCGTCAAAGGAGTTCGCTTGCCTCAGCCAGGTTTGCGGATCCTCGTCCCAAGCCGGTCGGAGGTTCCCCCCTCGTGGTGACTCTGTATATGGCACGTCAGCCCTGGCAAACCAGCAGGCGCTGGGCACTACCTGCATTTCAGGCACGCACATACCGCCTGGCACACAAGGTGAAAAGGTATCACAAGTGCTTGCTCGCTAGCAGAGGAGCTTAAGGGCTCTACCATACTTGTTTTGTACAACAGAGAAACCACAAGTATTAGCATCGGGGCTAAGCCCGGCCCAGGACACCGTGTCCCTGTGTTCACCTGTAGCAGAGAGTGCTCCTTCCATTCCTGTGCTAGCCTCCAGGATCCCTCACACCCAGATCACCACCCTCTGCTTCTTTCCCTGCCCAGCTTCTCCCCCCTTCCCTTTTCTCACCACCTGCACAGCTTTACCCTACGTCCTTCTTCTCAGCTCTGGCTTCCTTCAAACTGTGATACCCCCTGAGTGCCCCAGGTATCACAGGCAGAACCAGAACCTCAGGCAAGAAAATTACTGCCTCCATCCATTCACTTTCTGCATCAGTGCCAGGGGAGAAGGCAGAATGTCCTCATCCAGCAACTAGAGGCAGTAGGCAGGGTAGGGAAAGGTAGGAGTACACACAACCCCTGAGGTAGCCACGGATCATCACAATAAATTTGGCACAGCTATTTAACAGCAAGTATCTGCAGATACACCTGTGACTGAAGCAAGAATCAGAACCTTGCAGCCAACAAGTCAGTCTCTGTCAATGCTATCAGAGCAATTACTGTCTCCCAAGGCAACTGAAGTCATAATACGCTTCTGTGAATGCCACCTACTTATCTAGAAAGTTAAATAACCTTCACTGGTTTAATGCATTTCCACGCCAGTCTAACTGAGCTACTAAAGTTGTATTGGCAAGTTTAACAATAATAAAAAATAAAATCATTCATATCACAAGCCAGATAGCTGTAATTATAAAAGCACGACTGTTATTTAAAGTAGTCTTTAAATACAAAGCAAAGGTGTGATCAGTATGGAGAATTTTACCAAAACCTAAAGCAGAAGATACTTGTGCCTGTTTCACACAGAGTTTCTGATGGAGTAACTCACAACCCGATTAGCAAGACTGAAACTCAAGCCTTGCCTCCAAGTTACTTTGCTATGTACAAAGTCATTTACAAGAAGACAGGCAAATGCAAAAATGTGGGTTAAAAAATGTTGGTGCTCTACTTCTGGTAGCATTTTCCTTCCACTTCCACACTTTGTGCCTTTAAAAATATAAAAACCAGGGCTGTGGAGAATTAGGACAGCTGATCTGTGACCTGATTTGTTGCTGATTTCCTCAAATAGAGCTTCTCCCTGGTCAAGGCAGACTGTGAAGTGATTATCAGCATGAACTAGGAGTCAACTTTGTTTATTAACAGCAACTATAACAATTTTAAGACTTCATTTGTTATAGGATGTGTATGCTAAAAGTGTAGTTTGCATCATGAAAAAAAAGGGAAATTCTCTATTTTAGATTTGTCCTTTCATGTAGATGTACCTTTTTTGCCTAGATGATTTTCCCAGGAGAAAAGTTTAAGGAAGGGGTAGGTGAAGAAGGGAAGTTTCACCAAACCTTTTCAACTTTGTGTCAGCAATACAGGTTGAGCTGGATTGATTCTACCTGTATTGAAACATCTGAGCTTATTTGATGGATGAGTATCTCATTTAAGAGCCTTCAGCTCTAAGCTGGATTTTCCTTCTACAAAGCAGATTTATTATTCAGATGCCTAAGGATCTCCTGTGGTCTCAATCCCTCATTTACTCAGTATGTTTTGTTGCAGTGGCCTGCACATATCCTGGAGGAGATGCTCCATGGGAAAGATAAGGCCACAAGGCACTCGGCCAAGGAGCAGTTCTATTTTATAATGATCGAAAGCAGAGTATTTCAGGAAATGGAAGCAATTTGATTTGCAATTTTTTATGTCTTCTCTGACAAAAAAAAGTGATGGGAAGGGAAAGGAAAACAACAAAGAAAACAGGCAAAGGACAAAAATATTTTTATACTTGGAGTTCTGGGGATGGAAATGTATTTCAAAAGATCTGTTTTCTAAGGGGCAGAGATTTGGATCTTTACAGAGCTATGCTGGTTTGTAATCAAAACAAATGCTTGTACTACAAACTTTAATCAACGATGACAAACAGATTTATTTTTTTTCCCAACCAAGAAAAGCTTAGGTTTTAATGCCACATTTACTTAGGATTTATCATTTAGGCCTCTACTCCTTCAACAAGTACCATCTAAGTACACACAACAAACCTGTGTTCCTGACTGAAGGTCTACTTGTCATTAAAGCAGTGGCTTTTTTGGTTTTAGTTTGTTTCTCCTTGAAGTTTAACATCTCTGTTTAAAGTAGAATTGTCAATCAGTAAAGAAACTTTAGGAAAAGGAAATTTGGGGACAATCTCTACCAGACACACAAAATTATCTGTTAACTTTTTGTGTGCAAATCTATGTTTAAAAGTACTGCTTTAGAAAAAGTTCAAATTTTAAAGGTCCTGCTTTAGCAATATTAAGGGGGGGGGGGGGGGGTTAATTCATCAGAAAAAAATACCAGACTTCTGGATTAATTTAATGTCAGAGTTTAACAAACAAATTATTACTTTTGTTTCCTTCATGTCTTATATATTTGATATGTGTTTTCTTTTCAAGTGCAACCTCAGCAGTTGGATCACTAAAACAATGTTAAATGCCAACTGTGCACTCACAGCTGTCTAACTCCTTACTCCCTCAGGGCCCTCATATGGTGACCGAGGAACTGCACTCCATCAGCTTTGAAACACAGGTCTGCCTGTATGGACTGACTATAAATTTGGAAGTGAGTATTCTAGACAGGTTTTCTGGGGAAAGCAAAAAAAGCATTTTCCAGCAGTTTGTAGAAGAACAACTGTGCTGGGCCAGACCACAGGTCTGTCTATCCTAGATGCTATGTTCAGTGGTAACCACATGCAGATGCAAGACTTCCAGAACTTATGGAAAAGAAGTGTAAGCTTTAGGGAGGAAAAGGGAGCTAAAAAAACCCAAAGCATAACACAGCACTATCAGTTTCCTCAGCAGCATTTACATACTGCATTCATTCTTTCCACCAGACCAGCTCTTTGCCTGTGGTGATGATTTCCAATGTCAGCCAACTGCCCAATGCATGGGCTTCTATTATTTGGTACAACCTGTCAACCAATGATCCTCAGGTAGGTCTTCAGTATGCAAGTACTGACTTTCTGCGTTTTCATATTTAATTATTTGGTTACTAAATATATGAATTATAAAAATTATATATTCTCCTCTTAAACTGACCTTATTTTCTTCACATACACTGTCATCTGCATCACACTTCAGTGTCACTCTTTTTATCTTTTGTTCCCTACCCAGACATAAAACCACACACATCCATAGCTTTCTTTTTTGTACACTAATGCTCTTAAGCTAAGGAAAGGTGACAGCCTCCACAACTTCTCTAACTTCTCTAGTTTGAATTTGTCTTTTTTGGGATGCAGATGACCAAAACTAGACTTGTTACAAAACAATTCAAAACCATCAAAGTGGGCATATAGGTGGGTCTGTAAGTGGTGCTTTCCCGCATGTATTTTATAGGGGCTGGTTATTTCTGTGGAGAAGATTATAAATGTTAAGTAGCAACTTCTAGTATCTCTAACCCTGAGTAAAAGCAGAATCACTCTTTTTCGGGCTCTGTCTCAGCACATATTTCAGATTTAGCCACTGTATTTGCAGATTGTAGAACAGTGCTGTCAATAGCTCTCAGGCTTTCTGGCAGGGATTTGTGGCAGTCACATAGATGTTTGGAGGAGGGAAAGGGTCAGACAGTTTACCATGGAGAGTTCCTAAGAATGATGGCAGGCTGGACTGTGTTATCACTGTGATACTCCAAAGAGTTTTTGCACAGTCTTCAGTACATTCATTACGTGTACAGTCCAGAAACCAAATGAAAAAAAACTAAAATAAACCAAACGATTCAATACTATATCTCTATATCAGTATATAACAGTTTAAGGTTTCCATGCAACAAACATTAAAGTATAGTGAGAACATGTGCATTTTAAGCATATTTTCATTGTCTTTACACACGATGCTACCAGAAACATAGCAAGGTATTTTATTATGCAAGATGCACACAGGGACTCTTGTCCTACAGCTCAGCTCAGGCACCCCAGTGGACCTTGTTGGATGACTGCAGATGGGAGGGCCCAAATGTGTTTTCTCCAGTGTTTCCCCTACACACAGAGCTCACTTTCAACACTTCCAGATTCTGCTCAAGTACCTGCAGCCTCCTTTTACAGCTTGCAATGTATTTCATGGATTTTGTTGCAGAATTTGTCTTTCTTCAACAACCCCCCTGCTGCCACTTTAAGCCAGCTCTTAGAAGTACTGAGCTGGCAATTTTCATCATACGTCGGTCGTGGACTCAATTCTGAACAGCTCAGCATGCTGGCAGAGAAACTTATGGGTAAGTGTGTAGAAATATATAGATTTTATATGCTATTGGGTTCTTATATTTGATAGTTACAGGTAATGACTTGAAACACATGTTGTGATTTAACCCCAGCTGGAAACTAAGCTCCACACAGCCACTTACTCACTCCCCTACAGTGGGATGGGGAGAGAATTGGAAGGGTAAAAGTGAGAAAAATCGAGGGTCAAGATAATGCAGATTCATAGGTAAAGCAAAAGCCACACATGCACACAAGGCAAAACAAGGAATTCATTCACTACTTTCCATCAGGCAGGTGTTCAGCCTGAAAAACAAGGCTGAATCCATTACAGGTAAGTTATTTGGGAAGACAGATTCCATCACCCCAAACATCCTCTCCATCTGCCTTCTTACCCCTAGTTTATGTGCTGAGTATGTCACAGAATCACAGAATCCAACTAGGTTAGAAAAGACCTCGGAGGTCATCAAGTCCAACCCTTGTCGCCACATGGTGCAGAATATTCTTTGAACCAGTTAGGATCAGTTGTCCCAGCTGTGTCCTCTCCAAACTCCTTGGCACTCCCAGCCTACTCACTGGTGAGGTGGGGTAAGAGGCAGGAAAGGCCTTGGCTCTTTGTAAGCACTGTTCAGCAAGAACTAAAACACCCCTGTACTACCAACACTGTTTCCAGCACAAATCCAAAACACACCAGCTACTGTGAGGAAAATGAACTCTACCCTCGCCAAAACCAGCACTGCATGACCTCCACTTCCAAACTTGGTGTCAAAAATGTCACAATGACATTTTTGTCTTTAAAGAAAAGCAGGTGTCAGCTTATTCTTATCACAAAGTAATTCAACTTTTGAACTTCCAGGCCGGTTAACTGAAGAGAGGGCATCAAAATCACACTGAATTGTGATGGTATTTTGCTTCATTTAGCAAGTAATTATCTCTTGCATCTGAAATCAAAAGGAAGTATATTTTTGCTTACTTATGAGGTTTGGTTTGGGTTTTGTTTCATTTTAAGCATCTGTCCTTGTGAGTCTGTTTGCTTATGCGATCCATTCTTTACTGGTGTCAGCACAGCCCTGTAACCTCAGCAAGATGAACTACTGAATATCCTGACCCAACTGTTCCCCAGAAGGGAGAGGCCTTAGGGAAAGCTGAGAAGTAACACTCGGGCAAAAAAATGAAACTAGCACGTAGTGTTGCAGACACTAAGTCCCAGACTACTTCAGGGAAATGTTCCCAAAACTGCTGTTACCAGCTGCTTCAAAAGGATACAGAAAAACTCATCTACAGCCACTTAGCATGCCCCTCTCCAAGTACACACACCCCACCCAACTATGCAGAGATCAAGCTATATCTATTTCAAACCATGCAGCATTTGTCCTTTTTTTTCTTTCAGGACAGCCAGTCAGTTACAATGATTACCAGCTATCCTGGGCAAAGTTCTGCAAGGTACAGATCCAAAAGTAAAACTAAACTCTTATTTCTCTAAACACTCGCACGTGTACTCACCTCTGTTTCCCTGATGTTACTGATAAGATTCTCACTTGCCATATGTAGGACTTGTAGCTCAGCACAATCAAATCCCTTGCAAAAATTTAACTAGGAAAATAACACCTCCAGAAGTTTAAAGCCTGGGATAAGAGCTCTACTCTGTTATATTGTTACAGATATCAGAGACTGCCACTATAGTGTGCCTAGGGTGCCCTATATACTCCTGTAAATGATCAATAGATTGTCTTATCAAAGCCTGCAATACATTTTTAATAAAGCATAAGTAATTTTTTATGTGTGCTCAGTGGTGACCCAAATTACTTCAAGACAGTCAATATATGCTGTAACTTTGATGAGGAACAGAAAATTTATTGATAAAGAAGGGTAAACCTATTTTATGCATGATAACTACATTATTTAAACAAGTATAGAACCTTGGAAGGAAGTTTAACTTTCTCTTCATCATTTCACTACCAGGAAGAAAAAAAAACAGTGACTTTGTTTTTTTTCCTTGAAAAATGAGATGCTTCCAATGTATATCTTAAAAATCAGTTGGTTTTATGTCAGGCTGACAGATAGATGCTACTCAAAACCACAATTCAAACTGTCATTCTCACTTGAACAATCTAGTTTATTCTTAAGAAACCGAGATAGCTATAACATGTGGATTTTGGGTAACGACACTCATCATTCTCTTCTTGGTTTTTGTGTGTGTTTTGTGGTTGTTTTTTAACTATTAGGAACATTTGCCTGGAAAGTCTTTTACCTTTTGGGTTTGGCTTGAAGCCATCTTGGACTTAATCAAAAAGCACATTCTTCCTCTTTGGATTGATGGGTGAGCAACAAGGAAACTGCTGTATATTGATCTCTCTCTGCTTTGTCTCTGTGCTTTGCTAATCTCACATTTAGCTATGCAGAAGAGAATTTGCAATCAGTTTAACACTTCCTTGTCCCATTTGTAACTTCTGGAAATTTTTGCCATAGAGGAACAACACTGAATCTCTTAGAAACTCAGGTTTAAATCTGTTCTTCAGTTCTGTCTGTACTGTCAAGTATATTTCATCAGGCTTCATAGCGTGGTGAGCTCAGTGCAATACTCCACAAGTAAATCACATGAAGAGCTTTGGTCATAGTCTCAAGGCCCTATAAAGCTTTTGTAATCAGGTCTTGAACACCTCTAGAAAGTCTGGCCAGATCAAAGCCAGGCTGGATAAAGCTCTGGGCAGCCTGGTCTGATGAAAGGTGTCCCTTTCAATGGCACTGAGTTTGGAACTACAAGATCTGTAAGTTCCCTTCCAACCCAGGCCCTCCTGTGATTCTATGCATTGCACAGATCAAAGTCTGTTGTTTTGTTTTTTTTTTCCCAAAAGTAAACTTCTGATTTTCTTTTACACTTCAGGTACGTAATGGGATTTGTAAGCAAAGAGAAAGAACGAATTCTGCTCAAAGACAAAACACCAGGAACATTTTTATTAAGGTTTAGTGAGAGCAATCTGGGTGGAATTACCTTTACTTGGGTGGACCAGCTGGAAAATGGTAAGTATAATTTCAAAAAACCCCCAAACAACCGAACCCAATCCAAATTCAACAACATACCTGTAATATAGGAGTTTTCTTTGGTTTGAAAGTAAAATTCATTGTATCATGTCTTAAGTGTGGTTTTGCGCAAGATACAAGTATCACGTTTTCTCAAACACAAAACAAAACTCTGACAGTCTACCTCTCTGTTCTTTATATTAACTAAGCCCTTTAAGAGGTGTACCTGCTTACTGCAGGCTTTAAATTTGTTCCCACATGTGCACAAATTATATATTGAAAGATACTGACATGGTAAGAACAGGTAAAACTTATGCAAGTGTAAACTTCAACAGAAAGGCAAAAATGTGTTCCTACTGCAGATGTTGATCTACTAATTACCAGCGGTTTTGGTGCCTTTATGTTTTTACAGGAGATGTAACATTTCATTCAGTGGAACCCTACAACAAAGGTCGCTTATCCGCCCTGCCTTTTGCTGACATACTGCGTGATTACAAAGTTATTATGGCAGACAACGTTCCTGAAAACCCTCTGAAGTATCTGTATCCAGATATTCCCAAAGATAAGGCCTTTGGCAAACACTACAGCTGTCAGCCAAATGAAGGTTGGGCTCCACTTCTCTATCTACCCTTTCTGCAAAGCAGCTGCCAAGTCAAGAGGCAATTTAAGGAGGAAGAAAACAGATTAAGATGCCTCCTTTAATAGTAATCTTCAAGAGAAGTGTTTTAACATATGTCTATCATTTAGGCAGCTTCATTTTACAAATATATCCCTGGTCTTAGAGGTTACAGTAGAGGTGATGACAACAATAACTGAAAGAAGCTAAGAAATAGATCTTAAGGTAGATAGAGACAAAAAAATGGGATTTTTTTTTTTTTTTGCTGACTGATGCATTACAAAATTCAGGAGAGGAAACTGAAAAGTCATCCTGCTTCCTGACTTCATAGTTTTGTTATACTGTAGCACGCTGACTCTAATTTCAAGAAAATTCAGTATTTTCCAAACGGCTTGGAAAACCTACTTTATTTCTTTTCATTCAATGGAACAGTACAACATACGTTGCTTATCTGCACTGCCTTTTGTGGATATACTGAAAAATTACAAAGTTATTATAGCTGATAATGTTCCTAAAAACCCCTGGCAACTGCACTGGAAAATGCAAAAGGGTTAGACAAGAATGTTCCAAATACATTCAGGCCCACACCACTTTTTGTGCAAGATACAAGTCTGATCATTTATAGATCAAACTCCTCCTCTTTCCAAAAAAAACCTCAAACCCATAATTTTTTAGTAGATAATACACATTCTTCTAGATTTTCAGTACCAAAAGTTACAATTCCATTCCTACACAACTCAAAAATATTTGGAGGCTACAATTTTTTCCCTCTTTATTTTAATTCAGTGGACTTTGACTAATGCTCCAATCCTCTAAAATTTTATGCTTAAGTTCATGCAAAAGACATTGCTGAAGCCATATCTGTAGAGATAGAGCTCCACGCAAGCATTTGCAGAACTGAAATCTAGAGGCTGAGAGTCCCAAGCTTATAGAGTTATTGTATATTTGCTTCTGAGAGTCTAACGAGATCTCTTTCATCACTTGTGGTATTATATTCTGAGGTGGTGATTCATATTAAGGTAGTATAGACAATTATGTGACTAAGACCTGAAGTCAAGGACTAATCTCAGGAATTCCCCTCACTTTTATGGCGGTTTATTTACGCAGAAACAGGGACTTTTCAATTTATTACGGTCTGCAGCACTTAAAGCAAATAATCAATTTCAAATAGATTATAAAATTACTAGGTAATATTTAATTTCTCTAATATTTATTTTAGTCTCAAAGCCCTCAGATGGAGGAGTCAAAGGTTATGTTCCTTCTGTATTTATCCCAGTCTCCAAAATGTAAGTATCATTACAGATGTATTATACTCAAAATGTTATTTCCTTTTCATCCCATTTCAGAGTTTATCCTGCCTCCCTTCCCCAAACTATTTGAAAATAGTTTGGCATAGAAATATATAGTGTATTTTCATTTGTTCAAGCACTGCTAAACACAAGAAAGGGAAGTAAAGAACTTCACCTGTACAGTGCTTTTCTTACTCATGTGGCAAAACATTTGCAAAAATTGAATGCAGATTTTATGGTTCTCTGATCTACTTATAGTTCACTGTCCCCTTTTTCTGTCCGGCATCTCATTTTCCAGCCAAGGGAAAAAAGGATAAACATGAGACTATCTCCTACATTTTTAAGTGTACAGAAGGTTGTTGGCATGTGCTTACAGGGCCACCAGCAAGCCCAAGTACAGGCTTAACTAACTTAAGGGACATTCGCCATATTCCACTGATATGCATGAAGTTAGAGGGATTTTTTTTCTAAGATTAATTTTGCATGTTTTGGTCTTGATCGTTTGTCTTTTCTTTTTTAGCTTAAACGATTCTACAGAACCACATTCTCCATCAGACCTTCTTCCAATGTCTCCAAGCGTTTATGCTGTGCTGAGGGAACACCTGAGTCCCACAGCCATTGAAACTGCTGTGAGTGCTGTAAACTTTCCCATTCATTAGTTAATACTAAGCAAACTGGATAAGCAGAACACAGATGCTGGTTATTACAAGGCTGCTTGCACAACCATGAAAGGATCAGAGCTCTTTTATCACTTGCAGTACCACATTCTGAAACAATGGTGCACATGTTTCCCATTCTAATGGTACAGGATACTGCAAGTATCCTGAAGTGTTGTGTTACATGTAACTGCCTGACACGCTGGCCAATGAGCCATGAATGCCAGATCCAAGAGCTCTTGCACAAGCAAAGGCTTGACATTGATAAATACAGTGACATTAATTCAGTAGATAGCAAAAAGGCCTGGACTCGCTCAGAGGAGCTGCACAAAGAACATAAAAATTTCTGATTCACCAAGCTTGCATAGCTTTTCCTTGCTGCATATTTTCACATGGGGTATCAAAGTGGGAAATTAAAAGTCAATTTAAACACTTTCAGCAAAGAAAACTAATATTAACTAAGTACGTAGAAAGACTGGGAAAATATGAACATCATATTAAAAAAAAAAAAATCCTCTTTTACTTTCTGACTAGAAATTGTGTCCTGAATCATCACCAGAATCCTTCCAGCACTGATGTATATCCAGCTGGGGATTTGCCCAGCAGACTTCTGTCAGGAAACACAGCAGTGTTTTGGCTTTAGCAGCTTTAAAAGAAAATGTCTTTTTTTAATACTAGGTCTTAGTTTTCTGTACATTCAATAACAAACTAGTTCTTCAGCCAAAAATGAAATAACCAGCCTGATTTAAAATTCTGCATTGAAACCTCCCACACCCAATCCAAGACATGTCCCCACTCATTTCTGTTTTGGCTTTTTCCTATGAAAACAGCTCTGACCTTCTAAATCTGCACTTGTGAACTATGTACAAATTTGCATTTCCCGAAGTTTCAGCAGTTTAAAGAACAGTTACCTTCACTTTCATTTAACATCAGGCTCCAAGCATTTTTTGTTTCTTCTAGCACACACAGTAAATCTCAAAACAGCTCTGTTCAGAGCTTCAGACCACCACTGTCTTTTAGGGTCTTAACCAAACAAAGATAATGTGTTTGGTGGCAAACTGGAAGAGTTAAATACAATCATATTGTGGTTTTTAAAGTTACTAAGACAAGTGGTTCAGTACTGCAAGATGGTGTGTGATATTTCTGTAGGCTCTTACTAGAAATGTTTTCGAGTTCTGCCAGAAATTGCATGAGAAAAATAGTTTTGGAAGATTTTAAAATAATTCCTTCCTTCCTTCTTTTTTCCATTCTATTTACCTTACTAAATGGAAATGAGGAAAACATGGAGGTTTTTCTTTATCACCCCAAATTCACACAACAATCTACCCTGGTGAAGAGCTGGCTAACTACAGTAAGCAGACAATCTGCATTATTAAAGCAATACTTTTCTCCGATACCAATAAAAAAGCACAGAGTGAGATACAGAAAAAGAGAGTGAAATCTGCACCAGGACAAAATATCCCAAACTCAATAACTCAGTCTTAGCAGGATATACTTTCTGTAGTCTTGCTGCATCCCCTTCTATTTCTGCCTCTCCAGGTTCCCTTACCCACCAGGAAAACAAGACTCCAGGAACAACCCTGCTAAGCATATCCATAGGCTGCAAGAACCACAGCGGTTCACACAAAAATAAATTTTTATTACAACTGTTTCCGACTGATTGTTCTCTAATAAGCACTCATATATTTTGTAAAGAATTAGAAACAGGACCTTCAGATCCTTACCTGTATTATATTGTCTAAATGACACTACAGTTACCTTGAGCCAGAGAAGGTTTCTTCTGCAGTTACTTTTGAATGCACAGCTGTAAGTGCCACGAGACTAATCTTTTCCTTCTTTTCTTCTAGCTGAGCTCTCCTTACTCAACTGAATGAAGTTCACATACTGGAAAAATTAGTAATTGCGTGAACACTGGATGAATTAAAGATGGTTTTTTACTGTCATCTTTGTAAATCAGCTTTTCCTGGAAACCATTATGTTATTCTTAGGCCTCTTTCTGTTATCAACAACATGTAAACAAGGAATTTTCTCCATAAGGGATTCAAATAGCCTTCTGCAATAGATTTGCAGTTGTCAGTGATAAAAGACAAAATCCTTTCTGGTTTGGAAGTCATTTGTCTTCAGAGGGATCTTGGCAGAGCTAAATTTTACTTGCAGAATTAACTAATGCCATAGAATTACTGTAAATATGAAAGCGTAAGAACAAAATGTTTTGTTTCCAAAAATAGCATATAAAGACATTAACGTGTTTGGAAAAATTAGGATTTATTATGTTAAGGACTTTCTCTTTAATCACAATCTTGTACATCAATGGTTTAGATTCTATTTCAAAGCAAAGATTTCCATTCCCCTGAGTACACATGTCCCTGAGGTGTTTGCGACATTCTTCTCCCAAGAAGAACTACTTTCAGCATAGATTTTCATCTGATCCTACAGCAGAAGTTGTGGAAGGTGGGTAGGCAAGGCTGGGAAGAGAAGGGAGTTCTATAAAGGAAGCATACACAAAACTTGTGGTGACAAAAATGCCGTGTCCATTTTGCCACTGGAAGAGTTTGTAAAACTTCCTTTCTCACAAAAGAGTTGCAGAAGTAAATCTTTTGGGGCATGAAGCACTCAATCCTACAGCAAGTACTATCAGAAAGTCTACAAATAAAAAATCCTGATCTCTGTAGTCTGGGTACTAACTGATAAACACCAACCGGGAAGCACACTTTTAAAAACTAATATTAAAAGTTTAAATATTAAAGAGCTGCAGCATTTGCCAACCACTGGATAATTCATGCTACATGACAGATTATTACATGTCTGTCTGAGGCTCATTTAATAAGCAAAATAACGAGGTTTTGTATAAAGTCCTTTTAAATTTATTTTTTTTTTCTTTCAGGCACTGTTTAGTGCTAGGTTTGTGTTGTTTGGTTTTGTTGCTTTTTTTCCTCTCAGTATTATCCCTAAAATCTGTGTTAAATAGGCAATTCAAAGGACACATATGCAGGCTCAATAAAGATCTAAATCTTGTCCTCAGAATACACTGTTAACACATACAAAGTCCTTAAAATGCAAACCCTTGAACATCTGCACCTTGTTTTCTTGAGCAGGTACAAATTAGATGTTTGCAGTGAAAACGTAGCCTCCTCTATTCAGTAAGACACGGATTTTACTTTCATTTCTCTTTTTTCACTCGCTCCCTTCACCCATACTATTTATGTTAGATGAAAGCAAGCAAACAGAAACAGAGTAATGAGATATTTCTGTGATACACGGGAGTAGATTTCAAAGAAACAAACACATCGCTATTCTTGACCCAGGTGATTTAAAGTGAGCTGCATGTAAGAAGTCATTTTTCTCTCAGGAAACATCATGTATAAATAATTTTCCAAAACAAGAGCACTTCTGTATATAGTTCGGTAACACCTGTAATTTATATAAACAGTATGAATAAAACCAGATTTTGGCTTCAATTTACACAGCTGAATCTCTGTGGAGTTTTTTTCAAGGCACACAGAAATAGTCCTGCTGCCTTTGTGTTGATCTCAAGTCTGAACTACGAGCGGTAACGCAGGCTTCTAAAGCAGCAAACACAGCTCCACCTCACATCAGCTACCACACGCCTTTTCATTCTAACCTCTTCTCACAATCTTAATACCAACTAAATGGGGAATATCCTCTATTTTTGACCATCTAAACCTCATGAGAGGTACTGTAAAAGGGGCCAGACATGACACATGAAGCAATCTCCTCTCTCCTCACTCCTTGCTCTCTGTGCAAGGCAACCCTTCAAGACTCTTAAGTATTAATTTCAGCACGATATAATTGGTGTTACTGAGCAGCATTGTGGATCAGATTTTGCAAGGAGTAGGTTTAACATTTCGTTGAAAGACATATGACTTTAAATCGTTTTGATGCTTTAAAGGAATACTGGACTAAGATAAATATATACAGCCCAATCCCCCTTTCACTAAAAAAGTGAGAATTTTTTCTTTATGCCACTGCAAGTATGAATAGGGTTCTCTAGTAAAATGATGGGGAAGGGGGAACAAAAAATAGGTGCTTCAGACACTGCCAGAAGAAAAAAACAGCCTCTTAAGTACTTTTACCGTGTTTATACTTCTGCTGTATTTTGCGGCAGCAAAGTAAAAACCAACGTGACTGTCCTGTGCTTTGGGCCTTGGTGCATCACTGTCTTATGATGTGTCATAATCCTAATATAAAAACAACGTGAAAATTGTTACTTATCTTCTACAGCTTTAACTTATAGCCGTGTTTATACACCCACTGCTGCACAGTATTTCAGGCCACGGGAGTTCCCAAGCAGACCCTTACTCGTTTCTTTCACGGCATAAGAACTGCCCTTTCCACCCGAGGTGGGCGGTGTGAGAAACGGGCTCACAATTATTTTAATTTTCAAAAGCAATTTATTATAAAACGAAGGCAACCAGCGCTGGGCGCTTGACTCGGTAGGCTTCCAAGTCAGAGCCGCACAGGACTTCGGCAGCAGTCGGTTTTTATAACAAAATTGCCATTGAAGCTGAGACTCACACCTGAACGTATCTGAATGGCAGGCAGACATGCATCTGAAAGAGACAGGAGAATACACATCCCAGGACAAAAAGTTTCGGCGTCTGCTCCCAACGCCCTGGTAAGAGTCTCTGTTAAGCTGTGAAGAAATACCAGCTCTCACTAACTTCACTAGTTTTAGGGAAATAAAATTTTACTCTGAATTACACTACTAATATATCTAAACACGGTACTCATTTAATCAAAGCCTAACTCTAAGACTGCTTACAATATGAATTGAAAGCAAAATTCTATCAACTACTGTATTTCACAGGGGGACACACAAAGGGCACCGAAACAGGCGCAGGTGCCCGGAGTCCCGCACCAGAGGCGGACAGAACCCGAACGCCCCGGCGAGAAAACCAGGGTGGAGGCATGGGAAGGGCGCCTGCAGCTTGTGAGTGCCGCGGAGAGCCGCCTGGCTCACGGCCCCCGGGCCG
>VXBA01004775.1:479688-568719 GCA_013399895.1 Serilophus lunatus | reverse complement strand
CTTTCCCTTCCCCTCAGCCCGCGCCTTTCCCAGAAGTCACGTGGCCCCGGGCCGCCCCCCGCGCCTGCGCACTGCGCCGCCTCCCCAGGGCCGGGAGCCGGGGGCCGGCCGGGCTGGGAGCTGGGAGCGGGGCGCCGGGCAGGGCTCCCGGAGCAGCCGAGAGGTGAGGGCAGCCGCGCTCGGCGGGGCGGGGGAGCGGTGTCGGCACCTCGGGGGATGGGGCGGCGCGGTGAATTCTCGGGGTAGCTGGAGCTGTCGCTCCCTCGGAGCGCCGCTGCCCGAGCTGTGCTTTTCCTGCGGTGTCTTCCTCCGGTGGCAGCGGGAGTCGTGTCCTGGCGGTGTTCGTTCCTGGCAGGGGCACCCTGAGGGCATCGCCCGCCTCCCGGGCTCTCCCCCGTCACCTGTTGCGTCTGCTCCCGAATCCTACATCCCCCTAAACGCCTCCGGGCTCCTTGGCAGCTGCGCCCGCCTCCGCTCGGGAGTCCCTGCAGCCCCACAGGCGCCCGGCTGTGCCCGGCTGGGCGCTCTCCCCGCTCCTGCTGTGGCCGCTCCGTGCGACACACGCGTGGTGCTCCCGGTCCCTGTCCCGATCCCTGTCCCTGCGGGAGCCGGGAAAGCGCGGGGGGAAGGCGCTGCCCCGGTGCCGGCGGCGGGGACGGGCCGCCCGCCGCCCTTTGCTCCCCGAGTGCGGTTCGGCCGCGGTCACCCGGGAAGGGCACGGAAGGAGTTAGAGAGCGGGGAGGAAGGAGCCCTGGAATGCATCGGGAAGAGTGTGGCCAAGAGGTCGAGGGAGGTGATCCTCCTCCTCCCTCTGCTCCACAACTGGTCAGGCCACATCTGGAGTGCTGTGTCCAGTTCTGGGCTCCTTAGTACAAGAGAGATGTGGAGCTACTGGAGTGGGTCCAGTGGGGTCTGGAGCATCTCCCTTATGAGGAGACACTGCAGGAGCTGGGCCTGTTCAGTCTAGAGAAGAGAAGAGAGGGGATCTCATTAATGCATATAAATACCTCAAAGGTGGGTGCCAAAAGGATGGTGCCAGAGTCTTTTCCATAGCATCCAGCAATGGCCATAAACTAAAACAGAATTTTCACCGCAACATGAAGAAGAAGTTCCTTACGCTGAGGGTGGCAGAGCACTGGGACAGGCTGCCCAGGGAGGGTGTGGAGTTTTCTTCTCTGGAGACATTCAAAACCCACCTAGGTCACTTTCCTGTGTCCCCTGCCTTAAGTGACCTTGCCTTGGCAGGGAAGTTGGACCAGATGATCTCCAGAGGTCCCTTGCAACCCTAAAGATCCTGTGATTCTCTGAGCTGAGCTGTGGAAGCACAGGTGCTTCAAGCACAGGTGTTACCAGGCACAGAGCTGCAAATGCATCACCCATTTAGGGGCTTCCAACAAGGCGCCTTTCCTCCAAACACACCTGTGGGCTGCAGTCATAACGCCCTTCCCTTGGGGAAGGACAGAGCAGCAGGAGGGGCTGTCCGTCCTGTTCCACCTCACTTGTCAGTTTGTCAGAGTCAGGCTGAGCCCTGTGCGCTGTTATAGGTCTCTCTGATGCCTTTGTCACAAAATGGTGTTGACTTAGCCCTTTTTCAATGTTTCCCTGCTTGCATCCCCAAGGGTCCTGTTTGCTACGTTATTGCATTGTTCTGTAACCACCTCATTGGATGGTTCTCTGCCACTGCCTCTCCCAGACTGGTTGCTTTAAGGGATGGGAAGACTGGAGTACATTTTCATTTATGCATTAGGGAAAGCAGCAGACTAACTTCATGCATTTAGACAAGTTCGTCCAGCTTTTCTCAATGTTTAACTGTTTCACTTGGTGCAGCTACAAGTGCACTCAAATGCTGTGTTACCTGTAACCTGAATAGCACACACGTCAAAAGCCTCAAAGGCCTCACTCAAAATATAATTATTTGCTTCTCAAACATAGCATATGCCACTGAGCAGCTGAAAAAACCAACATATAAATGCTGAACAGATGTAGTGGGAAGGCACATACAAGGTAGTCCTTCACCTTGATGCTGCCCTGTTCTTTGGAGAAGTCCTATCCCCCTTTTTCTGAAGGTTGTTTATGTGAGTGGACTTGTGTTTCACCATCCATGTTCTCAGTCTGAACTGTTCCATGGACATGTCTTTACATGCCATTTCCACTACAACATGATAACCTGCAGCCTAATGAGAAGATCAGCTTATCTGCTGCTACAGACTATATATCAGAATATAAACCACTGTATCTTCAAAGTTATGACCAAGAGAAGCCATGCTGCACAATAGTAGTTCACTTAAATACTCTGTATCTGCTGCACGTATTACTTCAATTTAGCCAGAAAACGTGACCATGAGAACTAAAGCATATAGCAGAAAAAACATCTTTCCAGTACTTCTCCATTTGAAATGACTTGAGAACTAGTCCATTTTCAGAGCAGGTGAATGGGGATGCAAACAGCAACTGAAAGTGGGTGCCTGGAGGGTTCTTCACTCTTGCTCTTAGTGGTGAGGAGTGCCAACAGGAGGTGATACTGCATATACAGGATTCTCAATCATGCAGAGTACAGGTATCAAACACACAGGTCCTCATTCCCATATCCCTGCTATTCAAGGGAGCAGTCACTCTACCAGTACCCTGAATGCCACGGAAAGGAGTTTGGAGGTGAAAAAAGCCCCAAAAGCAGATTTTCATGGGAAAAGGTGATTCTAGCTTGGAGTTATTTTTCACAAAATAATGCATTGTCTTAATTTGTCAATTCCACCTTTTTCCAACTAAAGCAAGCCCAGAAGAAGTTGTATTCTGTTTTAATGACCAGCATCGAAAATGGTTACAGCTGAAAATAAAATGCTTCTGTTTGATGGAAACACTTTTCCTTCCTACTGCTCTGTCACGGTTTAACCCCCTGCATCCCCACTGGTACAGTAAGGAGCAGAAAAGGGCTTGACTGTGTGTAAACCCTCCATCAATAACAAAAACATCCCTGTTTTACCAATACTTTTTCCAGCACAAATCCAAAACACGGCCCCACACTGGCTACTGTGGAGAACATTAACTTCGTCTGAGCCAAAATCAGCAGATCCTCCAATTTTATCAATGTTTATGAAAACTTGTAAATGTTACTTTCTGCCACTTCAGTCCAAATACTGCTTAAGCATTTACACTGACTCTTTTTTCACCCCTCCTCAGGATGACTCAGTGGCATCAGCTACAGCAACTTGATTCCAAGTTTTTGGAGCAAGTTCACCAGCTGTACGATGACAACTTTCCCATGGAGATCAGGCAGTACCTGGCACAGTGGCTGGAAAACCAGGACTGGTAAGCTTAGAAATGAACCTTTGGGTTGTGTGATAGGTGACATTCTCATACAGGCAGTTACAGGCAGCAGCAGAATACTGGTGAAGGAAGCTGGTAGGTGAACCTGTGCTGGTAGGATGCTTCAGTAGCTGTGTGGCTGCTGCAGCCAGTGTTCCTGCCCTTCTTCAGAGCTTTCTAGAGGGGCCTGACACCTGGAATAAAAGTGTCCTGGCTCATATTGCTCTTAGTTGGTTTATAACAAAATCAGATGTTTTAAGATCAACCAGTTACTCTCTCAGTAGCTCAGTCCCCCACTGTTAAAAGACTCAGAACTTCTGACAAGATTTATGTGAAGTGTCTTCTATTGGAAGAGTGGTACAATATGCACATGCATCACTCGTAGATTCTTGATGTGCATGAAATGAGCACATAATGCAGCAGGAATAAATAGAGAAAAAAATCATTTCTGTGTCAAGGCAAGTAAAGTTAAGAGAATAAAACTACCCTACATTTTAAAGTAATTCCTACTGCTTGCATATTCTACAGCTGGAGTTGGGGGTTAAAAATAACTGACACCAGTATGCATTTTTTGGATGCTGTATTGGAAGTGTATTTAACACAGGCATGCCTTAAATTATTCTAGGGAACATGCAGCCAGCGACGTATCTTTTGCTACGGTGTTATTCCATGACCTGTTGTCACAGCTTGATGACCAGTTTAGCAGGTTCTTGATAGAAAACAACTTTTTGCTGCAACACAACATAAGGAAAAGCAAACGGAATCTTCAGGTATGCCAGAGTTCTCTACCTGTACCTTTGCTTGAATTGCTTCAGTGGTACAATTGGATACCTCTAAGCAAACTGCCCTGCCACCAGGGATTTCCAGAGAATGTGTGAGAATCATCATTTAAAAGCCAGAATTCAAATGTTGCTCCATTTTTGTTTAAATTGGCTACAGTTAAAAAGTTACAGTTTAATTACAAATACTGTTACAGTTTCTGAGAGCTCTAGGAAAAAGAAAGTTGTAGCTTCTAAGGCATTTCCTACCTGTATTTGGGACACTTTCTCAACTGCAGTTTGACTTACCTCACCCCTTCCTCATTCAGTTGCCTCGTCAGCCTAGTAAGTTGCTGATACAGAAGAAACACAGGGAAAGAAATCCTTCCCATGCAGCTGCAGAACTGCAGTTAATAGCAAAGGACTTGTCCTTAGACAGCACTCTGCATTGCACTGTACTGACAATTCTTTCAAAGCAATTGGTAGTGAGTGGCAGCGCAGAACATTTCCCTAGTGGACTTAATAATTTCATTAGTGAGTCCTCTGCTTCTCCCTGTAGGGCTCTGCCAGCAGGTCGTCCACAGAGTCACCTTCACCACAGCCTCATTTCCCACACACCTCCCACGCTTGTGCTCACCTCAGGTCAGTGACCAGGGGCCTGTTGTCTGAGGAGAGGAGAGCATGATCTGCCTGTGTTTATACCACGGTAACTAGAGATCAGCAAAGGAAGATCAGTCAAGAAGGCTGGTACAGCTCAGCGTCCCCCAGGGTAGCACCATCCTGAGCAGAGCAGTACTCACTCCACAGCATATTTCAACTTTGCATCCAGTCTTAACCACATGTTCACAAGTGGCAGCTAATATACCTTCTTTACATCACTGAGCGAGAGCTGTACCTGCCAGACTAGAACACTGCCCTTCAAAACCAGCAGCCATACTTCAGAGGGTGGCTGTTGAAAGATGGGCTCTCTCTGGGACTGTAGGGTAGGATCTCACTTCTCCCAGTAATGTCCCTGCCCCTTTGCTGTTGTTTTGTGCCAGTCTTGTCTACACTAATGAACTGAAATAGAAACTCACTCTTAGAACAGGTTGCAGCTGTCATATCCTGTAGTCTTGGAGCAGGCTAAGATCACACAGTCACTGATCTTTTTGCCAATCTGAAGGTTACTGAACGATAAGAAATTATGTATCAGCTTAAAAAATAGACTCTCTAATGTAGGATAACTTCCAAGAAGACCCAATGCACATGGCAATGATCATTCAGCAGTATCTGAAAGAAGAAAGGAAAATACTCAACAGTGCCCAGTTGTCAAATGAGGTAAGTCTTGAAATGTCTACCACAGTTATATCTACCCTTTCCTATATTTAGGATGGGAGTGGATGAAGACTGAAAGGGGAATTAGGCTGTCCTCTGCCCAATAATATGTTTCTTAAAGACAGAAGAGTGAGTACTGAGCTTGAGGACACTGATAAACACCAGCTGGACAGCATGGATTGTTTCTGCTGTACGCAGCATTTGGAGGAGAAATGGCCTGGAAATAATATTTATTCCTTGAGCGAAGTAAAAGCTGTGCTGTTTTTTTAATGCTTCTCTAGTATGATGTAGCCTGATGTGCTCACTGGATTTTATTTCAATAATTAGTGCTTTTCTGATTTATTCAGCAAGATTTTTAGCTTTGTTCTTCTGCATTTAACTCCTGATGTTGCTCTGTGTTAAGCAGCTGAGACTTGATGCTACTCTGGAATGTCTCTTTGGGAAAATGATGCATCATTCTCCTTCCTAGTTATCTCCAAGTTTTTCTTTCAATTTTTGGTGTTTTGTTTTTTGATGAAAACCTTTTCTTTCCTCTGAATCATAGGTAAGGCCATATTCTTCATCCATTCTCCAACCTCTATTTTTATTTTTTAACTTTGTAAGAACTGTTTTTGCCATAAAGATTCTCCAGCTAGGAAAGGCATGCAGAATATAGAATTAAACCATTGACTGACCAAGCACATTAAGTTCTGATACTGAGATACTTCACTTTATGGCAAGTTTTTGAATGTGCATTGGATAATGTGAGAGTAGCAACAGTGTCCAAAACAGCTCCTCCAAGAGTGTGACTGACAGAGCCCTTGTAGCTGCAGCACAGATGTTCCGTTCTGTCACATGACATAAAGCACTTACTACGGCCTTTCAAGCAGGCAATAAATTTGAGTCATCAAAAAAGGAAAGGGAATTTTACAGTGGTTTGGGTTGGAAGAGATCATATGGTTCCTATGGACAGGAACACCTCCCACTAGGCCAGGTTGCTCAGAGCCCCATGCAGCTTGGCCGTCACTTCCATCACTGTTTGTGATTGGCACTCAGCACAAACGCCACCCTCTCAATCTGCTTTCAGGTAACTGTTCTCATTTCCAAAGCTGAGAAGGTAAAATACAGAACAAGCAGAATAATAAGCGTCATAAAAAACAAAGGAGAATCCCTAAGATGGCTTTAATAGTCTGACTTGAATCTGATGGGGTAAACCTTTGGCACTTCACCAAAATAAATACTTCAGACAACCTCAGCTGAAGTTGAGGTGTTCATCAGATCAGCAGTGCATACCTGAGTGTCCTGCACTGGAGGAACAGCAAGTTTCTAATGCCAATAGCACTGTTAATGAAAAATCCTGTCTTTCGCGTTACTACAACTGAGTGATGTCATGCAATAACCTTCCTGAATTGTGTGGAGGTCTGCTTTCAAAGAAACTATACAGAGACGTAGGTTGTGCTTGAATACTCTGTAGGAAAACAGTTGCATACTAAGTTACCCCTTGTGCCTGTACACAGACCTGTCTTGTTCTTGCTCTTAGCCCATTTCTCCCCAGTTGTCCTGTAGGAATCAATCTAATGCTTGTTGTAGGTGTCATCCAGCCTTCAGGTTTTAAGTACATTTAGGAGACACATGAAGATAAGCAAACAAAAGAATGGATTTGTGCAGAGAAAAAACAGATATTGCTGTGATGAAAAAACTGCAGCACCACCACACAACAGGCATATTTTTAATCCTCTCTTATTGCGAATTCACCTGATCTTCATTTTATACTGCGAAACCTTAGTATGATTTATCAGAATAAGCCATGCTTCCTCAGGCTGTTGGTCAACAAAAGCCACTAACCTACAATAATGAAAGAAGTATTTGCTGTCACGGGTCACTCTGGTTTGACTTCTGTTCTTGTTTCTTCCCTCAGATGGAAGTGGGAGGCATGCAGAACACTGTGGTTGGGATGCTGGACAAACAGAAGGAGCTTGATGGCAAAGTTAGGGCTGTAAAAAGCAGTGTTACTGTAAGTACACTATAACTTTTCATAGTAATGTTTGTTGATGCACAGATACGAAAAAAGCTTTCAGTGCATTTCTTGTGCATTAATTAGTGCAACAGGAACATTTTACTCATCTGAAATACTAGTTACTAAGGAAAAACTCCTAAATCATATACTGGCCAATTTGTTGTTAACTAGATGTATTTTTTTTAGCGTATGTTTAGATGTTTGTCTTAACAAATACAGTCACAGCAGAAAGTGTTTCTCCAAACAGCACTTCGTTTGAAAGTCTAAAGTGCATTGTGCTGTTCCAAGTTTTTCCACTGTAGCCCAAATTCTCCTAAACTCTGTGAACTTGTATAGCTGAACATCGAGGGCTTTTCTGTGTTTCATGATTAACAGATTTCAATTAGCCGAGAAGGAGCAAGTGGAATAGAAGGTGATGAGGTTTAGGGATATTTCCTGTTAGGGAGTTTCAAGAAAAAGCATTGCTGTGCAACTGGGCTTCATGTCTGCAAGGGGCTGGTACCAGGCAGTTCCTAATCAGATGTAGTCTTCCATTATTTGAAAATATTGAATAATTGTGGCCACCTTCATTTGTGTATTATAGGACGTGGAACAGGATATCAAGACATTAGAGGATATGCAGGATGAATATGACTTTAAATGTAAAACCCTGCAGAATAGAGGTGAGTGATATTTCAAGGACATACTCTATTGCATGTAGTTTGTCAGAGTAAACTCCACTGTCTTATGTCAGGATACTAAACCTAATGATACATGGACAAACTTACTGGTAATGTCCCTCCTTGATGCTTCTTTATGCTTCTGCAACTTAAATTCCTGAAAATGCACTTTCTCCATCTCCAAGTAAGAGTACCTCCGTGTTAACACAGCATTCCTTTGCCCTTAACATCCCTCGGCCAACAGAAGTAGCAAACCCTATGGACATTCAACCATACACCTAATTAGTGTAGTTTAGGCTTCTCTTAGCCATCTGGTATTGCACAAATGCCTTCCTGCTTTAGGTTTTAGGGGCTCTTGTGTACCAAGGGAAACACATGCAGCTGTAGACCATGAAACTATGTAACTGGTTTCATTATACCAATCTGTCTCTGTTGTTGAGTTCTTTGTTCTAGAAGAGGCTCCAGTTTCCAACACAAATTGTCAGTTGACTATCCCTCAGAAAAGGTCTGTGTTCAGAAGATACTGAAGGGGGAAGCACCAAGCTACAATCTTGCCCTTTGTTATTGGGAGCAGGTAGTGCTCCCATGAGGCAGATGGAAGCCTCTAACTTGAAGTCAGTAGGCAGCAGAGTAGTAACTAGGGCAGTTACACAGCATCTTTCAGCCTGGGCAGCAGACAAGCTCAAGAGGCTGTAAACATCCTCCCTTGAAATAAGTTAACACCTTTTGCCAGTTTAAGTGCTACAGGCCTGAAGTCACCATGAGAATAAACTGCTTTGTATGGATCTTCACACAATACAATCATTACTTGAAAGCAGGTTCTTGCTCTGCAAAGCAAGCAAATTCACATCTTAATTACTTCATAAGGGTAGTAGCTTTTTGCATTAATGCTTTTAAGTTTCAGAGAAGATTCTGAGTTAGAAGGGACCCACAAGGATCATTGATTCCAATTCGTAACTAAATGGTCTATATGTGGATCAAACCTCCAACCTTGGCATTATTAGCAGCATGCTGTAACCAACTGAGCTAATCTCAGGGTAAGTGTAGACTCTGCCCTTTCAGTGGGAGGAAAGAAGGAATCCAAAAAAAAAAAAAAAAAAATCAAGGAGGCAGTAAACATTTCCTCCCTTAAGCTTTAAAGATGTACTTCACTTGGCATTAATCAGGCAGGTCCCCTTTTCCCCACAGCATTTCCCCCCACCTACATGTCAGCACTTCTTCAGCCTGACACTCACAGTTTGGACTTATGTTACAGAACTTGAGTCCAATGGTACATCTCAGGAGGAATTCAGGAAAGAGCAGCTGAATCTCCAGAAGATGTTTTTATCACTTGACCACAAGAGAAAGGTAGTGCTCAAGTTTTCTTTCAGAAGTCAACAGGTCTTCATTTTAAGCACATGTTTATTTTCATTGAATTGACATAAACTAGCAGTAGAAAAGGGTTTTTCTATATACAAATTGAACTGATATTTCATTCTTTCCATCCTGTTTGAAAATTTAGAATCTCTGTAGGCAATTTTATTTGTCTTCTAGCAACCTTTATGAAACTTTTGTCAGGTAAAGGTAAAAGAACAACGAGAAGGAAAAGGTGTTGTACCAATAATTAAATTCTTGAGGAAAAAATTATTACAAATCTGCAGCTATATTAGAGTTAAATGTAGTCTCCTTGCAGTGCTCAAACCTACAGCAAGCACTGAGTGAGCACTAATGCACACTTAGGACATACATGGATGCAAGATACTGGCTCTTCAGAGTTCAGCAATACTGAATATGCTTTGTTTCTCCACCTAATCTAGCAAAGACTCTAGCTAAAAAAAATGCGAGTGTTTTTAGAAAACATCCTCTGTTGACTGAATCTATTACTGAGATCTTTGCAGAGTGTTGCAAGATAGATGAGCACTAACTAAAACAGTACTTAGCTTTCACCTATGAAATATTTTTAATAAACAGAGTAATTTCATATTCTTTATAGGAAGTGGTGAACAAGATAGTACAGCTGCTGCACAACACAGAGCACACCCAAAGTGCTCTTATTAAGGATGAGCTGGTGGAGTGGAAGCACAGGCAACAGACAGCATGTATTGGTGGCCCACCCAATGCCTGTCTTGACCAGCTACAGAACTGGTAAGTCTCTAGTCATAGACTGCATTTAAAGCATGTTACGAAGGAACACCAGATCCATGAAATATACTAATTATTTATATTATGCATTTTTGTTCTTTCACAGCATAACCACACTTCTTTCATTTTATTACCTGACCACATTTCCAGTGAGTAGGAAGCATTCTCTGTGCAGTGCCCAGTCCTTAGGGACAGTCACCTGGCTGGTGTCTCTACATTACCACGATACAAAAACATGCTAAAAGTAATAAGATTGTGTAATTGTAGGTTTACTGTTGTGGCTGAAAGCCTGCAGCAAGTTCGTCAGCAGCTCAAAAAGCTTGAGGAACTGGAACAGAAGTTTACCTATGAATCCGATCCCATCACAAAAAATAGACAAGTTCTGCAGAACCTAACAGACAACCTTTTCAAACAACTCATCCAAAGGTAACAGACCACAAGAATCTTCTCATATTTGCATGAATAAATAGGTGGAGTGCCCCTTCCCTCATGTTCCCCCAGGATTTCCTGCATGCTAACTTTGCATTTTCCAAGGTTTCCCTAAGCTTGTCACAAACATTAAATTACTACTTTTGAGATTTATGTTATCTTGGGTTTCCAGAGGTTCAGGCCCATGGAAAGGGTCTGTGATCAGTCATTACTGAAGTTAGCAGGAGCTTTGCTACAGTATGCATTGATTTCCAAAATCAAACTCCTAGTCTGCTAGTCCATTTCTTACTTCAGTCTTCAACCCCGCAAAATTCAAGTAAAGAGAGACAAGAAACAATCTGCATCAAGCTATGCCCAAGATAAATACACACTAGATTCTCCAACCCTTTGTCTCTGGACACATCCTCTTTGCCTTCAGCACAGAGAGGCCAGCCCTGTCTCTGTACCATCTCTATGATGTAAGTTACTGTTCCTGATAGTTGCCCCATATAAGAAGAAAGTCTCAGGCTGTAAACATATAGTAAAGAAAAATGAATGCTACAGAAGACCTGAATCTTGCAAATAAAGAGCAAGGGCTAAGATACAGTAGTTAACACCTTATGGGGGCTAGAACCCAGATTTCCAGTATCCCATTCAGATGCTTTTATAATGGAACCTCAATTGAAAACACAGGTACTGCTTTTCAGTTAAGTGAAGGCAATGAGGAAGAGCTGTAGAAGTCCAGCTGCTGTCTGCATAGCTTGCCTGTGAGCACAGTGGAAGGAAAAGTCTCCATGCTAAAAAGATTTGTGTCTGCACAGCCCAATGCTACGTGAAAGGTGCCCGAGACAGCAAGTTTGGGGTGTATCAGAACAGATTAGCCTCAGAAGGTTGCTTGAGGGGTAGCTAACCCCACAATCAGATCCTCAACTAGCACATCTCCTGGGCACATGTTGTTACATAGCACTGTCACCATAAGAACTCAGCAAGCCCTGGGAATGACAAATGGAAGAACATTCCTTACTTGGATTGTGCTCATTATGTCAGTGTTCACCTGTTATTGATTTCAGAGAAGCTCGATGTAGCGCCGTCAATGTATTTAAGAAAAGCCAACCTTTGTGAAATCGCTTCATACTTGCAATATTTTTAGCCTCATTGAAATGTTTGAAAGAAACAGACACACACCTCTATGTAGATGGAAACTGAATGAATAAAGTGTATAGCACTACTGATAAATCATCATTCTTTTAAAATTCACTTTTTATGCAATTTCTTATTTCTTAAGGACAATGTTGATAAAGTGCCTTTGATCTGCTTATTCATAGCTCCTTTGTGGTAGAGAGGCAGCCTTGCATGCCCACACATCCTCAGAGGCCACTAGTCCTGAAGACAGGAGTACAGTTCACTGTAAAGCTGAGGTATGTTTCCTGCCTTCCTTACCATGAAACAGGAACAGGGCTTCTATGTCATTGGCTGCTTACAGCCCAGAGCATTGCAGAGCTTGCACCGCAGCCCAAGTGCTAAGGTCAGGAGGAGGAAAGTGCCACGTGCAGGGGGCTTTCTAGCAGGGCTTAAGACATTCAGTTTTTGCTCTTTACCTGAAGTGGGGTGTAAGAGACTGAGTGTCTAAGAAACAAAGCCAAACAGTAGAAGACACATGCAGACCCCATTGTCATGCCAAAGAGGAACTCACTTGCCCATTTAGTTTCATCTCTAAATGCTATCTTGTATGGAGCAAGCTTGAAGCCTGTATGTGGCTCTGAGTATGCTGCTTAAATATCTGTGATAAGCATTGCAATAGAAGAGAACCCATCCTGTGCAATTGCTGGCATTAAAAAAAAATATTTCTCTTTCCAGATTGCTGGTGAGATTGCCGGAACTGAACTACAACTTGAAAGTGAAAGTTTTATTTGATAAGTATGTTGCTTTTTTTTTCATCCCTCTGTATATTAGTGGCAAACAGTCTCCATGGTCAGAAACCAAAGGGCAGTCCTATTATAAATGTTGACTGGGCCAGGAGCAGGCTGGTTCTCTATGGTAGCAGGCATTACATCCTTCCCTTTTTCTTACCCATGCCCTTGCTCCAAATCTCTCATTAAAGGTGTGTCACAAGCTACAGATGGCCTCAGCTTCTTGCCACCAGCTCCACCCACGTGCACTGAGGAAAGCTCACTACTGCTAAATCAGGCAGAGCACAGGGCAGCATCAGGGCAACAGCCACTTCTCTGGCTGGGGTGCTTCACTTGGATTAGCACAGGATGAAAACACAGAATTGAACTGCACCACTTCCAGTCACAAAATTCAGTCATGTCTCTAAAATATCTTACTTCTCGTGTTGTGTCTAATGAGCAATGTAGTTGTCCTAATGCTCTCCTTGAATTAGGGGTATAAGCAGTCTGTCTGTAACACAGGACACAATCTCAATTACAGAAAATAACCCCAGCAATCTAAACAGACTAATACCAATATTTTGTGTTTTGTAAGCAGTTCAGGTGAATTTAGCACTTACTTTAAGGGCAGGGGAAGAAATGTAACAGATTGTGCTTTTAAGAGACCAAATGGGTTTTTGTATTCCATTCAAGAAATTTTGTTCTTGAAATGGCTCTAGGGTTCAGAAACTTGAATGGAATAGGAAGAAGGTAAAAAACTTTTTATGTGGATGTGGGAGTTGAGGCTTTGAGAAGTGCACCAAGACAGAATGTCACTCAGTAGAATCTCAAGTGGTGGGAAAATTGATTCAAGTGATGCAGCAATTGATTCATCAAGTTTTGTGGTTTAAAAGTAGATCTAGAGTGACAGAACTGTATTTTTTGTCCTCAGAGCAAAAGTTAAAAACTATATACTAAAAGAAAGGACTTCCTTAGATTATAAAGCTCCAATAGCAACATTTAAGCCTTGGTACCAAACATTTTGTGTAACAAGATTTATTTTGACTGCCTGAACCAATTGCTTCCTTTTTCATACAAAAATTTCACAAAGACGTTTTACCAGTTCTCAATCAATTCTGTCAGCTGCTAAAACAAACACCTGCATTTTCCTCTGTCTGTGGCAGAATCTTTAAAAGATTATCTTGTCTTTTTTTTTTTTTTCTTGACAGAGATGTAACTGAGAAGAACTCAGTCAAAGGGTACGTGGCATCACAATTTGATATCTTGATGTTAGATTCTTTCAACGAATGTGAGACTTAATTATTTTTTCTGTCTCTTTGTGAAGATTCAGGAAATTTAATATTTTGGGAACAAATACCAAAGTAATGAACATGGAAGAATCCACTAATGGAAGTCTAGCAGCAGAATTCAGGCACTTGGTAGGGGATTTTTTTTTTCTTTTATTGATACAGCCATTTAATTTTGTGGGTAGACAGTGTGCTAGGAAGGGAACAAATTGCTTTTGTTATTGAAGCAATTATATACTTTTGTATAAGAGGAAGTGTGATTATTTTCTTTCCTTTCTGAAATACGTGGCCTGTTGCAATTGCTTGTCACCAAAATAGGGACAGAAATGTAAACGAGTATTTGCTGCCATACAGCTTGTGCAATAGGTTCTTCAGAAAAGGAAGGAAAAAAAACCCTAGAAATGCTGGTTTGGGTCTTTTAGATAAAGGCCCATAGGTAGGAAAGTTTAAAGAGCTTTGAGTCTGGAAGATGAAAATTATCCAGAAGTAGACAGCTACAAGGAAGCCAATGCCTTCAGCAGGCTATACAAGACTTGTGATCTGCCAGATTGTGAAATAACAGATTGGTTCCATTGTTACAACATGAAAAGATAGATGCAAGTGCAGAACCACTGAACATGGAAGTTTCCCTTCACTATCCAGAACAGAGACTGTCCTGAGCTTATCACCCAGTTCAGAGGGGTACTCTGACAAACCAATACTTCTTCTGACCCCGATTTCATACTGCTGCTGTTCTTAAAGGCCTCTGGCATAAAGGCATGATGTCATAGCTGTGCAATATCTGTTTTCACAGATGAATAGTTTATAAATGAGTAGTAGTTACCTACAGTTTAATCCTTTGGCTTCCACAGCTTAGAACCAAATAGAATCAGACAGTACTGCAGCAAGTTTGCATACAGTTAAGCAATGAGAGCAAACATTTCCATCCACTGCTACCATTTGTGGCTGATGTAATCAAGTGACAGGGTTGTTTATTTGTTTGCAGCAACTGAAAGAACAGAAAAATGCAGGAACCAGAACAAATGAGGTAAGCAGCACTAATCTTTTTTGGGTAAAGCTTTTGCATCATGCTAAAAAGGCATTCAGGTATTTAAGACAATGGTCTCTGCCCAGCCCCGTGAAGACACACAGATGGATGACAGATCATAGGGGAGGAGTTCCATGTTGCTAGAAAGTGATCCATGTAGGAGGTGTATGCAGGTGAGAACTACTGCCAGAATGGGATTTTCCCTCACTGGCGTCTAGCTTTCGCAGGACTTTCTTACAAGCACAGATTTTTCTGTGGCTTCTTGGTGGTAGCAAAAAGAAAGAATACCTAGAGAGGCAGTTTTAGGAAGTCAGCATTGTCACTTGACTTTGCCCTGTAAGCTGTTACTGAGGTCTAGAGCAGGTAACCTTGGCATTAAAGGGTTTTCTTCATGATAAAACCCCATGACCTTCATCCTAGGAATTTTTAGTCTATGAAGAGTCTTCTTTTTGTTTTTAAAGGGTCCTCTCATTGTAACAGAAGAGCTTCACTCTCTGAGTTTTGAGACACAGCTGTGCCAGCCTGGCTTGGTAATAGAACTAGAGGTATGTCTTAGATGAAACAGATGGACTTAAATTCCTGTATGTCACTCATGCTGACAATCTAAACTTTTTTTAAGCACTGGGATATCAAGCACTTTCAGTTATTTCAAATTATTATTAGGTGAATGACACTTCACACCTCTGTATAAACACATACATGAGAATGCTGTCAGATTTCTGGGTAAATAAAAGGAGATGTGCTTTGCCAAGTGTTTGATAACCAACCCTGTGGTTTAAGCCCCCTAGCTATCAGTTTCCATTTATTTCAGAAGCAAAATGCTATGAATGACACTCTTACTCAGTGCTATCATAACTGACACTAAGTGAAAGTCTTTATTAGACAAAAATCAAAGTCTTTCTAGTATTTCATCATACTTACATTTCCTCCCCTACATTCAAACTTCAGCTGAAAAAGTTAAGACTGTGCAAGCAGAGAATTAAAATGGAAATAGGTTGTGGGTAATCTCAAGGAGGATTGCAGCAGCAGTACATGGTAGACTGACACATTTTCTTGTGTGCCCCTTTCAGACAACATCCCTTCCCATTGTTGTGATCTCAAATGTGAGCCAGCTTCCCAGTGGATGGGCTTCTGTCTTATGGTTCAACATGCTGTCTACTGATCCCAAGGTATTTGCAAGAAAAAAAAACTGCATGTGTGTAATTTTCAAGCATTATCTGTATGCAACTGGCTGCTGAATATTTTTTCCCTGCATATGACTTTCAGGTGTAGAGAGAGGCACAGTGACTTAATTCCTTGTCCTAAACAGAGCAATGTTTGAAACACGTTTAAGGGTAGTATACATGTATTCAGCACATACAGAGCATTCAAGAACTCAAATATGGTGCACTTGAGTAATCCAGCAGTTCTGGGAGCAGACATGTCCAAAGCAGAGCCCCAGACACTGCTTGTCCTGGTAAAGAGTGCCTGTCTGAATAGGAGCCTGCTTTTACAGAGTTGTCTGAAGCTGACATCTGCTCTTTAATCTGTATTTTCTTTTGGCAATACACTTTATAAATTCAAGTGACACTCTAGAATTCATGTTTATTAACTGTAGGTTGTGTTTTTCTCTTCCATTCTAGAACTTGTCCTTCTTTCTGAATCCACCTTGTGCTAAGTGGTCTAAACTTTCTGAAGTTCTGAGCTGGCAGTTTTCCTCCCTAACAAAGAGAGGACTTAATGCAGATCAGTTGAACATGCTGGGAGAGAAGCTACTTGGTATGGTCTGCTTTCATCACAGGTGGCCTGTTTGAATTAAAGCTAATTCTATATCTTTTCTGCAATCCACTTTAAGTTTTCATCTAGTTCTCACACCTTTTCCCCTTTTGCAACATCACTTTGCAGCAAGGAAGCATTTTCCACTTCTCAATATGGTAGAGTTCGTAAATGAGGTCAAGTCATGAAAAAAATTTGCAGTTCTATCTTAGTTTTATGCATTAGAGCAAGGCAGATTGGGGTTACTTCTGCCTTTTTAAGGAACACTGAGGTTTAGTCAGTCTTTGAAGCGGCTGCTTCTTGGCATCGTTTTGGCTTTGTTTTTAAATCCACCTCCATTCTTTTTAACTTCATGCATGCCCCTAGCTACAGTGGGGGTTTACTCAGTCTGCATAAACACAGTTGAAATTTCAAAGTGCAAATGCTATGAAACTGCTGAAGGATATCAAATTGAATATCAATCAGGTGACTGAGAGAGCCATGAGTTTTGTTTCCAAACTCCTTGCAGTTTGCCTGATAGACAGCCACTTGACGCTGCTACTGATCTGGCATAGTGGACTCCAGATAAAAATACTGTTGATTCAGTGTATTCCACCAGTCTTAAGTTTCAGGAAGTATTCATATTTAAAGGTATTTGACACTAGTGTGTCTAGGTGGCAAGTACAGCATTCCAGTCTTTAACTCCCTTCTTTTAATTTCCCTGAGACATAAGACAAAGGCAACTGATTTAGGAGATTACCTTTCAGAACTCCACAAGGAATATTGACCAACACAGGGAGACCAACGACATATTTCTGTGGTCAACTTGCACTTCAGAACTGCAGGGACTTTAGCATTCCTACTGTTACCAGGCCTTGATACTTTTATCTCTGTAGATAAAAATATCATTGCTGAAAAAAATCCTGATCATTGAACACTATGTCTTCTTGCACTAAGGAATCCTGAATATAGAGAACTAACAGGATGCCAGGATACAACTTGCCTGCTGTTTTTGCAGTGTAAAACTTAACAGAATCTTGATCTCTTAACACTAGCAGCATCAAAAACAAGCTCCCTAACCCAGTTTAATTTAGAAAGATGAGAAGGAAAAGCATATTTACTGAAAGCCATGCCATGATCTCTAATGGAAAGAATTTGGCTCCCACTACAGTCGGGGTCTGCAAAGTTCCAGCTACTGTAGTCACAGCCTAGGATTTTGCTTTGTGGTTTGTATATGGTTGTGAAACACTGTTGACATAAAAACATGGCCAGGGGAAATGATTGCAAGAGGAATGAGATGAGTCTGTGGTAGGGGTAGATCTAAAGTCAAGAGTTTCTGGGTCAAAAGACTACAAGTCACCAGAGTAGAGACAGGAAAGTGCTTAATCTCAGAAAGATATTATAAAGTCTGCTGAGCTCCTACAGAAGAGCTTATGGGCTGCAGTCATCTTATTTTGCTGTAAAGCACTGTGCAAGAGTTCAGTATCCTTCCTGGAGGCATTTTATATCTGGCAAGTGTTAGGTGTTGCACAGCCTAGAAAATGTCAGGATGAATTGGTTCTCATTATGCAAAATCTGCTTAAGTAGATTTAGTTATCATAAAACCTCATCAAAGGGGAACTTTTCATAGCTATTGCAGGGGGAACTTGCAAACATAGTAGCCTGCCCTTCCTTTTCTTTCTTGGTCCCACAGCTGAGTTGTACATAAACCCTCAGAACTTGGTTCTTTTAAGTACCTCTGTCCTTACTAAGTAACTTACAGAAAATGACTAAAGTCTTTTGTGTTCAGGGCAAACAAGTGGAGGATCCCATGATGGCCTTATTCCTTGGACAAGATTCTGCAAGGTATGAACACAGCTGATAAATTGAGATAGAAGAGGAAGCTCATCTTAGTCTGTTTTGGGTCTGTTTAGGCTTTTTGCATTTGTTTTTCCCCCAGAGTGCCTTCTTTTTTAGAAGAAGATGATCTTGAGATTCTTTCAGATCCATCTAAACTCTATAGGAAAAAAATGCATCTTTCAAAGACAGCATCTTCATTATTATTGATGCAGTAGCTATTAATAGTTCTCCATCTTGATTATTACAGAAAACAAACAAAACAACGAGCAAGATGAACAATTCTTCTGTACCATAGTGAAGGACATTTCCCAGACCAGGGGCAACTGCATTAGGGTGAGGATTAGCACAGGGTGGCCAAGAGGATCAATATGATGACAGAAAACCGCATTATGAGATTTCAAAACCCTGGCTGCAGCAAGACAGGAGGACTCTTCGTGTCTTCTGTCTTTAGACCCTAAACTGATACAGATAAACCAGAGATTACAGTAGGCAGAAGCAGACTCCAGTGAAAGAGTAAAACTCTGGTGACCTACAAGCACTCAAATTCATTAATATGAAAGGTCTTATGAGGAATTGAGATCCAGGTCTGAACAGAAAGTGTCTCTAAACTCATCTTCTAGCTAGCCTGGTCAAAAGCCCCATGGGGTGGTTTATATGTCCAAGAGCTCCAATAAGAACAGTGCCTAGACAGTAACAAGAGTCTTATCTGCTCTTAGACCAGCGTTATTGCACGAGATGTGTTGGATGATGTTTTTTGGGTACTGTAGGCTCAGACAGGCATTTCTCTCACAGTGTCTCTTGCCTTAAAATTCAGTAAACTTTTCATTACCAATAATTCCTGTCCTGAGTAGAGAAACAGATGGAAAAAAGTCATAAGAGATATGGAGAGGGTGGGGGAAAAAAAGGGGAAGAGAAATGCAAGAACAAGCAGATATTGTAAGGTTTCAATCCTGCCTTTCCTCTCTGCTGTTTAACAAAACTCGTGTCTTATCCCTGTTCTCCCTCCTCCCGCCCCTGCCTTTCCATATTTTGAATTTCAGGAAAATATAAATGATAAAAATTTCCCATTTTGGCTGTGGATTGAGGGAATCCTGGAGCTTATTAAGAAACACCTCCTGTGTCTCTGGAATGATGGGTAAGACCTGAGTGAAGTTAAAAATGTGGTCATTTCCTCAGACCTCTCCTTTAGGCTAGCAGTTGCATCCTCAGGTTGTCAAGTTGTTTATGCAGATAGTAGAATTTGAAACCAGAAAAATCTGAAGCAAGTGAATTCTAGTAGTGAGGAAGCCTCTGATGAGGCAACTGTTAAAAGCAAGAACATCAGATGACAGAGTTGTCTCATTTAAGTCACAAAGCAGGCCTTTGAATGTTAGATTGTATTTTGTTTTGCCTCCGCTCCCACTCTAAGTTAGTTGTTTCCAAACCCTAGAACAGAGCCAAGGAAAACTGAAGAAAGGATAAGTCAAAGCGATCATCCATCTTTAAAACTACAAAACCAAACCTCCTACCCAAACAAACACTATTGTAAGCTGCCTGGAGGTGGCAGCAGCCAGACTCTGTACTGCAGGCTGCACCCAGAACACAGCAGTCTTCACTGATTTTAAGAGTATTACTAAGTAGAAGGACTCTGCCAGATGGGAGCACAGCTCTTTAATAGTGGTTTAGTAAACTTCTGATTCTGGGATTTCCAAAGTAATTTCTGCCAAAACTAGATCTATCCAAAGTCAAATCCTGCATTTTGGCTTTAGCCACGTTACGAAACCCCATCAAATAGCACACTCACAGTGGAGCATCCCAGTATCCCACAAGTCTGCAGGACCTATAACAGCAGGATTGCTTTGTCTGGCTGCATTCAGCAGCAGGCTTCACATTATTACCTCCTAGCTTCAGGTGAGTTCTGTCAAAGCCCTTTGTAGTACAAGCCTTGTTTCACTGCCCCAAACCTGCCTGTTTCTTTGCTAAGTAGGCTGCAGTGCAGTGGGAACATTTGCCACCATTGCTGTAGCAGAACTGCAGTGGTGTTCCACCTCAGTATGGTGGTGTGCCTCTGGGATTGGTTTTGCTTGTAGCTTTGATGCAGGCTTGAGTAGCATCATTCATTGCTCTTAGTTGTGAGAGCAATGCCCCATTTAGGGTTTAACAGAAAGAGGTGCAAGTTAAAGCCTCACTGGGATCAAACCCAGAGATTTAGTACTTTTAAGGTTTTCCTCTCTTAGCTGGCTTTGTTGGATAGTCACAAATCTTTTTTTTCCCAGAAAGGCAAAAAGGGAAACCAAAGGGAAAACTGTCCAACTGCGAAGATATTTCAGTGGGAAAGAGAAAAATCCATAATATTCATACGACAGAGACTCCCTTGTATACAAGAGTAAGCAGTACAGCCTCAAGAGCACTTGCCTCATCTCTCAAATACAAAGAAGGCAAAAGTTTTCCATTATACATAGGATATTGAGTACTGAACACATTTGTTACCTAAAGCATGCCATTAAAAATTAACAAACCTCACCAAACAAACCCCCAAAACCCCATAAAACAAGACAGCTTATAGCATCTGAAATGCTAAGCAAAGTCTTGATTACTTAGTATTTTTTGTGCAAAACCCACCTTCCCTAACTTAATGCACACACAGGGACAGTAAGAGTACTCGTAAGTTCATTATTGATGGCGTGTTTTGAGGAAAAAAACAGTGCAGAGAAAAAACCAAAACAACAATCAACAAACCCACCCAAACCAAACAGTTGGGGCTTGGCCAGGGTTATTCCCTAGTTCTCCCCAGTACCTGTTCAGATCAATTAGTCTTTTATAATTACCACATCAGCCTTCTTGCCTATGCAATAACATTTGCTAAGCATAGTGAATTCGGGAGGTTGAAGTCACACAAGCTTAACAGTTCATCTAGAACACGGGCAGAAGGAACAAGGCAAACCCCACACCTACAAGGACACAATCTGGTAGTTAGCAAACTAAGAATTTCATCAGCCAAAGAGGACAATTCACTGTTCCTTAATATACTTCTGAAGTGAAAACTTACTGCTAGCTGGGATCACCATATTATGAACGTACAGCTTCACTTCCGCTCCCACAGCCCAATTTCAACAGGAAAAAGGACAATCTCTTACTCCCAAGTTCAAAAAAATACTTGCATAAGCCACCAGGCCAAAGTGAGAGTGCTGAGGGAAGCTGTGGTGATTCATGGCTTCCATAGGGCATGAATCACCACCTGACCCTCACCCTGGCAGCCCTACTGCAAAGCTTTCCAGCTGTTCACAGGACAAAGCCTTCTGTGATGCCTTTACAAGTACTTCAACTCTTAAGTGACAAAAGCTTTTAAGTTTTCCTAGCTAGCCCAGCACAGCTTAGGTTTTATGTTGAAGAATAACTCCGCTTTTTCTTTTCAACATTACAGCTGCATCATGGGTTTCATCAGCAAAGAGAGAGAACGTGCCTTATTGAAGGACCAGAAGCCAGGAACATTTTTGCTAAGGTTCAGCGAAAGCAGTAGAGAGGGAGCAATCACATTTACTTGGGTAGAGGGATCTCAGAACGGTAAGTTTAGTAACAGAGAACCCCCTTGTTAACCTGCTTACATCAGAACAAGAAGCCTTTATGCTCTTCTGCTCCACACTGAGGGCTAGTACAACACACCAGCCCAGCAGCCCCTAGCCCTACAAGCAGCAGGCCACAAGCAATAGCAGGTACATGCCATCGTTGGTGCAGCTCAAGCCATACAGATTGTTAAGGGTTTCAGCCAGGACTAGTAACACTTCCCAGGTACTGCTTCTGGCCTGGAGGTTTGGTAGGAAAAACTGCCTAGACTCTCTCTCTTGCCTCCTTAGTAAACATCAACCTGCATCTTCTTCTAAACCCATATCTCCACCTTCATCAGACTTCTTTCCTTTATAAAGGTCGTAAGAGCCTCATCCATCCCCCTGCATTACCATTCTCCCCCAGTACATCTTGTGTGCAAAACTCCTTTCTCATATTGGTTTCTTTAACTCATGGTCCCTTTATTCCTTCCTTCCCATATTCTCCATAAGTAAACCACATATTCGCTTCATTTTCCAAGCAGTTCTCCTTCCTCCATTGTCCAGAAGAGTCAGCAAAGGCCTTACCTCTTCAGTAAGCAGGACTACTCCCTCATCTTCTCTCAAGGAAGCCTAGAGCAGTTACAGCTGCAAAAGCATATCACCTCCCTCATATCCAATCAGGGTTCTCCCCATATCATACTAATTACATCAGCTCCACCTGCAGCCATTGACAACTTCACTTGGATGAGCCCAAACCTTGCTACAGCTGGAAGAGAAACTGCTGAATGTACATGCACAACTACTTTCCTTTTGCTGCCTTCCTACCTGAGATATCCAAAAGTTAAGCAAAGGGTGATAGTATTTGGAGCACTCAGGGAGGCTTTATCTGCCTCTCTTTATGATTCATAAAAACATCAAGTGTGTATTTGGATCAAGCTTCCTAATAGGCAGCAAAGTTGGAATGACATAATTTGGACGCAGATTGGAAAGGCACAACTTAAATTAGTTAATGAAATATTGCAGTTAATTTCCATGGACAAGTCACATCAGTATTTCTGAATACAAAACACATCAACAGCCATCACTCTGTGCTGTCTCCCCGTGTCCTTTCCTGCCCCCCTGAACAATTTGGTTCCCTTTGACAGGCACAGTAGGTGTCATCCAGGTACACCTTTTGCTCATGTGATCTCTGAGTTTGTGGAGGTGGTTGCAGCTTTTCTGGACAGTTTTAGAAAAAAACTTCAGAATCTCCTTTAAGAGTTGCTCCTTCTCTCCTCTGCAGAGCTCCAGTTCCATTCAGTAGAACCCTACACCAAGAAGGAGCTCTCTGCTGTGACCTTCCCTGATATCATCCGCAACTACAAAGTGATGGCAGCTGAAAACATTCCTGAAAATCCACTGAGATTTCTGTACCCAGATATACCCAAAGACAATGCCTTTGGCAAATACTACTCCAGGCCTAAGGAGGGTGAGTGCTATAAATGGCTCATACTCATATGGCTGTTCCTGAGGTACTTGGGCCCTTTATAATTCCTGTGGCATGGAAAGAAAGGAAGCAGTTAGCCTGAATTTCTTGGCAGCCTATCCCATGCTGAGCTAAAAGGTCAGAAAAGGCACCTCAGCTTTGTAAATTAAGATAAGGTCCCGTTTTTTAAGAGGCACAACATGAGATCTAATCAGATCAAAAACTGAAAACTGAAAACTCAATTGTCGCACATCAATTCAGCTGTCATGTGAACCCATGAGCTATTTCAGAAATGTAAGTGTCCCCTAACAGCTGGAACCATGACTGGTTATGGGAAGGGGTTTCTTTCCTCCATTTTCTATAGGGGAAAAAGAAAATCTGACTAAAAAATGGAACAAGTTAACCATAGTGCTGTAAAATGCATGATGGAGAGACTTGCACATTATCTGGGTCATAGCCTTTATATTTGGTACAAAAAAGATGGCAATGTGAAGGAAACTTGAAAAAAAAAAACAAGCTTTTTTTTTGTTTGTTTTCCTTGAAGCACCAGAGCCTATGGATTTGGATGGTCCCAAGGGAAACGGCTACATCAAGACTGAGTTGATCTCTGTATCTGAAGTGTGAGTTTCCACAAAAATGCTGGATTTTTAAGACCTGATCATAAATTTTTAGCTGTAATTCATGTCTCTTCATAATATTTAAGGTGTAGGTGCCCCGGTCTAAGTCTTACCTCTTGAGGATCTGATCACACCACATTCAATGCAGTGCTGTGTTTAAAACACCAATTTTATGTAAAAAACCTAGAAACTTGCAGGTAGTTGTACTGGCAAATAATTTCTTGAAAAGCAAGTTGTTAAAGACTCATTTAAAACCATGCTGGCTTTGTGACTGTACTGCTCACAGGCCAGATCTTCTTCACAAGAGACCTTGTTAGTGGCCCTTGTGGCCTCAGAGCCAGACATGGTAGCCCAGCTGCGCCTCTTTACTGAAGGTTTATCCCTGCTCTTCTCCATTAGCCATCCTTCCAGGCTCCAGTCACCAGAAAACCTACTTCCCATGTCTCCTGAGGAGTTTGACGAGGTGTCTCGGATGGTGGGCCCAGCAGAGATTGATACTGTGGTATGTATCATGAGCCAGCCTTTTCCAGGAAGGTTGAGCCAGAACTTGCTTTTCCCCTTTTTTTTCCCCTTCCTTCAGATGTACCTCAGACAGTTAACACAAGCAAACATTTCAGGACACGTCTCTTCACAAGTGTAGGAAAACCCAGGGATCCAGAGTTAGACTGAGATTGCCATCAGTTGTTCTTTCCACTTGTCCGTGGGGATAGGAGCGAAGAACAGGAGAGCACAGCTTCCTAGGTGTACCCTGCAGGTGGAGGGAAGATGGGAAGGAAGAGGTATTGCTGTAGTCCTTCCTGTGGGGCCTAGGTGGGGAGGGCCACTAGAGCAGGAGTGCAGTTTGGAAGCATTGCTCTGCCAGTGCTGGCAAGGTACTGCCTGTTAACTGTGTTGTCCTTGTGGGATGTGCTTCAGAAAAAAATCCAAATTAAAGCATGGGATTTCCACCCCCAGCCCTGAGTAGTCAGATTGCAAGATATGAATCTAATGTTATTTGGGGAGAACATGGTCATGCTCTGGTTACAAAGACTTGAGTATTAGGGCTTTACTTGGCTTGTTCAGTGGCAGTTTCTTTTGTCATTGCAGATGTGTACACACATTCAACTCTGAGCTTGGCTTGAGCTTTCTCCTGCATCATGAACACAGCTGATTCGCTTGCAGAGCCCACAGTGCAGTCAGTGCCTTGGTGACACACTTCACTGCAGTCCTTTGGTTTCCCCCACCTGAGGGTCCAGTAGCAATTTTCAGCTAATGGAAATACCAACAGTAGCACTCTGAGTAGCCTCCTTACTGCACTTCTTTGTTTAGTTAGCAAGATATCGTGCCAGAGTGGCGGGATAGAGGAGAACGGGAATGTGAGGCTCTCAGTGAGAGTGATGGGAGAAACATGCATTTGTGTTTAAGGGAATTAGTTCAATGTAATATTTAAAACAGATGACTGTACATAGAAAGCTTCAGAGGAAAGCTGGTTCTTCTGCAGAGGCTGTGCTCAGAAAGCTAGAGCTTTCTGTGTAACTACTGGTGAACTTCCACAGCTTTGAATTTTTGTCTGCATCACAGAAAGGAAAAGGGAAACACTCTACAGATCCGTGCCACCCCAAATCCATGTGCTGCTGAAGTTTGTTGTGGCTTTAGCTTTTCTACGCATGGCTTATTGAGAGCACAGAAAGCATTACCTGCATTTCATTTCAGTGGTTCCTATAAGGCATAACCTTGTGTAGGATGTTTAGCACAATCTTTCATATAACAACCATTTCTTAGGATACCACCTTAAAGCTGCATTGGCACAGGCTGAACTTGCCACTCAAGGTGTATAATCAAGATTAAAGCTTCTGCAGACTGCAGTCATGCTGTCTAGCAGCCTGTCAGACAAAATGAGGGCCTACTCTCAAAAAGAGTGCAGAAGGGGTTGAAGTATGTTTTTACTCGCTGTGCTTAGTCTGCCAAGGTGAGGATCTGGTTACAATACAATACAATCTTTTACAATAATGCACTCCCCATTTAGGTTTTAAGAGGTGGAATGGACCTGTTTTCTCGTGTGTTATGAACCAGGGCATTTATTTGTTGGAATAGCTGGAAGATTCTACAGGCTTTGATAATGAAGTGGTTTTGCAGTTAGAGATAAGGCAAAGTAAAGTGAAGACATTAAGTTTATTCAGAGCAGTGGCTGCAGGATATGCAATGTGTGGTACTTGAAAAGATGAAGTTGTGCTTCCACCAGAGGAGGAACAGGTTTGTTTATCTGCATGTTTGAAGATAATTAGCAACTCAGTTAAGAGGCAAGGCTGTCCTAGGCAGCTGGTTTCTTGCACTAGGAATGTCTGTTAGTGCAGACTGCTAATTAGCACACAGTGAAGCAGAGGGACTGCAGGCCCACCTGTGCAGGTGGAACAGCAACAGGAACAGGGCAGCTGGCTGAAGGTGGCCTTGCTTAAGCAGGGGGTTGGACAAGGTGACCTCCAACCTCAGCCTCAGCCCAGCTGTGACTCAGGTGCTCCTGCAGCCTCTCCCCACACTGCTGCCTATTCTCCCATCACCCCTGCGACTTGCAGGGACTGCAGAGCTGCTTCTCTAGATCCATCAGCTGCTCTTTGGGAAATAAAGGACTGGAGCAGTTTAGTGTGTTGTGCCCAAGACAACTGATGTGCCCTCTGCTAAAGCTCAAGAGAAAAATTAAAGGACCTACATTTATTTAAATGAAAGCATTGCCAAACTGTCTTATTTTTGGTGCCCTGGGTTACTGAGGTTAACAGTGCTACAGGATGTCACAACTGGTGACTTAATGCTTTTATATTACTGTAACTAGCTGAATATGTATCTTTATTGTTAATACAAAAATCAAGTACTTGTTTCTTGAGCTACACCTTGTACTCATGCTCTATATGCAGCAGTTTGTCTTCATTGCTTTTATACTTCAGTTTTATGAACCACACCAAAATGTTCTGAGATTTAAAGCAGTGGCCTTATTCATGGCTTGGTCTTTCCACAGACAGTAGTTCTAGAAGCATTTGTTTTTCCTAAGTGGAATATTCTTTTGTCATATTAAGTATGTGGAACTGTCAGTTGACACTTTGGTCCTATCTCTTGAGTTTTGGCCATTTCTATTATAAAGATGATGCGTGTGCCAGTAGTTTACTGATCTGTATCTCATTTTAAACTTGTTTGTGCAACTAAAGAGTTAAGGCTCTGAAGCCTAAGGCAGTATCAATGCTCTTAATTCTCTGCATTGTAGCAGGTCTGCACTAGAGTTCTTAGAAAGTGGCTGTTAACTTTTTTTTTTATTATGGCTTGTATCAATTCAATGATTTGTTTTCTTCCCCATCCAAACTTCAATAAACTGAACTTGAATTTCTAATTTGAGTCATCAGTAGGATAACTGATGTATGGCTATACTTTGTGAGCTATCAAGCTGGACCACTGCTGCATCATTTTTCTCTGGGGCTATTAAGTGATGTGATCCCTTGTCTCAGTTGGGCTTTTACATGAACTGCACAGCCAGAAGAAGAATAAAGGAAAGAAACTGTTGGTGTGATGAAGGATAGCTGGAATGAAGAGTAGGCAAAAGAAGGCTAAAGCTGTTGAGAGTACCTGGCCGACCCACTCAAGAATTTCGGCATTAACAAAAAGCAACCAGTGAAAGGACACAGCTCTGGAAGTGTAGGTTGCAAAATAAATAACAGCAAAAAACAGTAAGCACCACAACCACAAACAGACACCACCATCACCACAACACAATCACGAAAAAGCTAGATTAGATAAATTCATTCTGATTTCCTGGAAGCTTTGCACAGTGGAAATTACCAGAGTAGATTTTCCTGGACAGCCTTCCCCATGACTGAAGACTTATTTCAATGGCAGTCACACAGGTGGACAACAAAACCAACCACCATCATCATCATCTTGGTATTTCCATTTATTATGCTGTAAAAAGCAACACTATCTGGATTTTATTTCTTAAAATAAATAACTTTCATTTTCAGAACCAGTACAGCTCAAGTTTAGATTCATTCATGGGAAACTGCTAGAAATACATTCATCACTGTCTAGTCCCCACAATACAGAATCTAAAAGTCAAGATCAGCCCAGTCAGTTACAATGACCAGAAGTACACTGCCAGTAAGTATAGTCACGGATAGTCCAGCTCTGAAGCAAAAAAATCTGGTACAATACAGTTTGTTCACAAAGATAGGCTAATTAATGCTAAGACTACCACAATATTTCTGAGTACAAAGCATTAAGTTAGCTTAATGATTTTAGGATGTGATACAGAAGAAACATATATGACATAAAAACAATGGAGTGGGGGAATCCTCTTTGGAGCATAAGGAAGTCAGCATCGGGCAAGATAACCAAAAGCTATTTACGGTAAAGTCTACAAGTCAGTGTCATGAATGATAAACAGCCAAACCAATGTACTGCATATACTAATAGTTATAAATAACGCCATGTCTAAGCAGCTGCGTCGCTGAATTGGACATTACAAAATAATCCATCTGCTCACAATGAGGAAATACTAAAACTAACCAGCGAAAATGCACTGAAGCAAAGACCGGCTGAAAGCACTCGGTATGAAAGCGTTAAGTTTAGGGACAGCTATGATCTTCAATGTTAACTCAGTTAAAATCTTTTTGGTTTTGGTTTGTTTATATATGTCTACTATATAATATACCTATCTTTTAAAAATGCCAGTTTGAACAATGCAATGTCAGTTAAATAAAGCTAAATCAGGTATTTTTCTGATAAGCTACAGGATGTGTTTTAGTAGGGGAAGAAAATATGGAAGGAGTCAGATTAGCACAGAGATTCAGAATTCTAAACTAGAATCCATCTGAAAATATTCCTTTACACTGAAGCCGACAGAGCTGTTGCCAGACAAAACACATTGGAATTTAGTTCAGGTGCAGCAGAGAAGAGGCCTTGTGCTACTTAGTGACCAGTGTGGCTCAACAAAATGCCAGAGGCCTTTTCATTTAGTTCTTGGTTAGAAATGAGGTGGCTGTGACACAGGACGAGAAAAGAAGAGGCTCAAAACCTTCAGAAAAATAGCTGATCTTCAGAAGAAAAAAAAAAACAAAAACAAAACCAAAAAAAAACCCCAAAGAACAAAACTCCAAAACCCAACCAGCTTAAGAATAGTAAGAATCTTGAGAAAAAGTGTTTGATAACCATGTCAGGCAGCTTTGAAATGCTATTTCAGGGCTTTAGACTTTCAGACTCTTCCAAGATTTCATCATCATGAAGACAGTCACTGCTTGTGATGAGTACCAAGCACTTTTCCATGTGATTTGTCCTCCCTCGAGGGAGGCAGTATGGCATATCGACAAGAGACTGTACAGGAACTAGAAAGGATTTATTCTCAACTATACTGACCTGCTGGGTTGCTCTGGAGAAGTTAGTTCTCGCTAAGCCTTAGTGTACTCATTGCTAAAGGAGGATAATGTGGTTCAGATCATCTTTATAAAGTGCTTGGGCCATTCTAGAAAGAATTTGGGCATTATTTCAAGAGGATTTTGGTGCCAAAACACAGAAAATTTGAACTTTGAGATCTACCAATGACTTGTTCACTATGTGCTAAGATAAAAACCACCACATACACAATTCTCAAGCACAATCTCCTTTTCCATGTGCTAAATGATTCTTGCCTAAAATTCTTGTGCTAAAATTCTTGTCTGTGTCCAACAACAGCTGTGTTTTGTGAGTATCTTAAGTGACTGCTCACTTCTGAGGTTTTATGCCACAGTATTGGCAGAAGCAATTGCACATGGGACAGGGAGCTGTGGTAATATTGTACTTCTGCAAACAACAAATATCTGCATCTGTGTTTCCCATGACAGGGCACGTGCCATGCTGGCTTCAGGGGCAAGGCAATAAATGCCACTGTTCACCATGAAAGGCATTGACCTACTTGTGCTCCTGGTGCTGAACTCCTGTTCTACACCAGTGGAATCCCACTGATGCAACATCCTGCTCCCTGGTTGACGGCAGTGCAAGAAGAGAACATACCCAAAAACCTGGCTTATCTCCTGCTCTGCTCATGCTTTGATTGGCTCTATGCTCCTTAAAGCTGTTTCACTCCATCTGTGTTCCTTATTACAAGCCTAAATTAATTCAGATTTACACGCAGTATTTGGTTTAGTTCTTTGCCTTTCAGGTACTTCCATTCCCCTCACTGGCTCCTGGTGCACCCACCCAGGACACCAGCCCTGAGCCCACAGGGGGGTCTGCAGCTTGCCAAGGCTTGCTGTAGTGCAAATAGACCTGCAAGGAACACCTGCACGGAGTGGAAGCACCCGCTTTCCCCAGTTACAGGGAAGTACTTTAGCAGCTGAACATGGAGAGAGAGGAGGGAGGCAAGACAAAGGGAACTGAAAGAAGCACTTCCAAAACAAAAACCCCACTACACACCAGTGTTACAAGTCACATTCCCCTACACCATTTGGTCAAACAAACCTTTAAACACATTCCCTGACAAGACTATCTCTAAGAACAAGCCTAGACCACTGACAACTGTGCCTACATACTCTGTGATATTTATATTATGTAAACAAGGTCGTGTGGAAGTATTTGTTTTTCTATTTTTTCCAAAAGATAAGTGCAGATCCTTACTTAACACACCCAGCCTAAATATACATCAGCATCCTCAGCTTTCAAAGCACCTCACTGACGCTCATACCTGACAGTACTCTGGCTCATCTTGGCCATACTGGAAACAGAGGGCTAGAGAAACAAAAATTCAGCAGAAAAATTCCTGACCACAGACTAGAGTTCACATAGAACACAAAAATAAATTAAGTAGTGCACAGTAAAGCCAACAACAGCTAAATATTTTTATACATCAATTATATGCAGCATGAGGTAATATTGCTCACATTATGGAGGGAGATTCTTAGTTGGTTTTGTTTCTTTTGAAGAGATTGGATTTGTCCTGTGCGTATAGAAACTCCTGTAACGTAACACTGAAGTAACAGAGACTTCTGTAAAATATATACCACTATCAGATAGAAACACACACGCTCTTCATTACTTATGTATACCACAATTACATAGGTAAGTGATTTGATTCTTAGGATCTAGCTGAAGATGATTATAGTAAGCCATCCAGATTTTTGTGAACCGTTCGGTTCTCCTTCCCGTTGTTGGAATCCTCTGATGGCGTGTATTGGACCTGATATTCTTGAAGGATTTTAAAAACATCATGGTGTCCAAAATGTAAAGCTTCATCCATAGGAGTGTTATTCCACCTACAAGAAGCAGAGCAGTATTTTTAAGATCAGCATGTTAAGCACAGAGCCAAATGCACCAAAAATCTAGTTCTTTACATTCTGTGCTAGTAATTCAGCACACAGACCACACTCAGTTCAGTAACTCTGGAGTTATTTCATTAAGCTGAGCATACCCTTTTAAATAGTTTCAGGTTTGGGTTTTTTTCCTGCTCACTCTCTAGAACCTACAGAGAAGGATCCAGTAGGATCCAGTTTCTTCTGCCTCACTGGACTGTCTTAATACACTTCACTCTTATTTGACAGACAGTGAGAGGAGGGAAGGGCTACTGGAGCATCTTTCCTTCAAACCAGCTATAAAACCACTCACCTGTCTTTGGGGAAAGGATTCACTTTGCATGCTTCCAGTAGAAACTTAACAACATCCACATGTCCTGCAAGAAAAGCAGGCTTGTGAGTGTATGTTCTTGTACATATCCATGTATATACAGCCAAAAGCAGGTATGCATAGAGAGAGTAAAGATACTCTAAAGCAAGCTGACCACCTCCCATTGGCAGAGGGAGCAAATGACCTGTGAGGAGGCATTACCTTCTGCAGCTGCCACATGCAGGGCTGTTCGTGAGTCATAGTCTCTTTGCTCCATATCCATTCCTGAAAGAGCAAATCTAAAAAAAAAAAAACAAAAAAAAAAACCAGATTACACATAAAAGTCTTATATAATTATAGCAAGTTACCAAACTAGTCTGGAACAATATCCCTCTGCTGAAACAATCAAAACTCTGCCACAAGAGGATAAAAGCAGTGCCAAGAGGACATCATGCCTTGAAAGGGGGCCCTATTGCTTTGGATTTAAAAACCAGATTAGTGGCTTAACTTTCTGCTCTCCAGTTGTCATAAAGAACAATAAAATGTCTTTGCAGGAAACGTAGCAGTGAACGTAACAGATATGAAATCTAACAGAGACAAGCTAAGCCATATAAAGCAAAGCAAATTTATGCCTGGTGAGGAAATCCCAGGAAGATCCACAAGCCTGAAAATTCTGAACAGCATTAAAGCATTGGAAGAGTTCTTCCATCACACCACAGTGCTCTGGGAGAGGAGAGTTAAACTATACACACTTTTTCCACCCACTAACAATATTTAGATATGTTCTAGCCAAATTAATATGTTTACATAGTATTTTATCATTATTACTTTAAATGTTGCCAGATTACATTCCAGATTTAAAAAGCCAAGCTACATTTCCTAATCTATCCAACAACAATGTACATTTTCCAGTCTCACTCTTTGTGGCACTTTTGGAATTGAAGCATAAAGCAGGTGACAGTACAGCTAGGATTTTCTGCCATTGCTACAAAAAAAGGTTAAAAAAATGTATTTCACTATGATCCAAAGAAATGGGCAACAATGGGATGCAGGACAGTGAGAGGGTACCTTTTTGATGGTCAGGTTTAGGTCTTTTGATTGGGTTTTGGGTGAACACATTAAATCTCTAGTTCATGCAGCTCAATTCCCAAACACAGACACATTGCACATTCATAAATAAACAACAGCAGGAACCAAACCAGCAGCATTCCAATTCCCAGCCCCCTGCTGATTTTTACCTCCGGAGTGCAGAAACATCCCCTGTGTAGGCAGCAAACAACAGATTTATCACAGACTTCACCTATAAAGAGAGATGAAATCCAGTTTATTGATCTTCTTTTCTCAAAAAGGAATCCCAGAAAAGTCCAGCGTGTCCAGCTCATCCAGTGCTTACAAACTTGCCAACTGTATCTCCTTGCCTGGTTGTGTTTTGCAGCACAGCATGAAACGCTGGAAGAACTGATTCCAGCTTGCTTTGCTACCAGTAGTGTAAGGTCTGTCTTTCCAAGGCTAAAGTCATTAAAGACAATAAAAGAACTACAAAAAATGCATTTCTGCTCTACTGCAGTAAAAAACATGAGCCTTGCTGTACGGACAAACCACATTTCTCTCTTTGATTGCTCAATGACACCAAGTATTGAATTGAAGAGACAGCATCACTCTAAAAATTCATAAAACCATGAACTCCTCATAAGAAACTCATTCTGGAAAAAGTAAGATTTTTTTTATGGTATCCTTTTTTCTTTGTATTACAAATTATCCTTGCATACATCCAACATACAGATTTTCCACAAATAAACCATTTTAAGCAATGTGTCACACAATGAGCAAGGTTTCAAGGCAGGCAAAACCTGGATCTTTTTAGGTAAATATCACAGCTAAAGTGTCTGGTAAATAGTGTTTTTCTCAGCTGTATTAATTATTCTAATAAGAAAGAATACTGTCAGGCTCCCCAGCCTTGTCCCGTTTAACATGTCCTGCCTATAACAACTCTACAGGTTTTAACAAGAGCCAAGGATTACAAGCTACATGGTTTTAAAGCTTCCTACATCAGCTTCTTTCATAAACTGATACAGCCACTTCTAGGCACTGTTTCACAGTAATTTCCAGTAAAATTTCTAAATACTGCTTTGCTTTTTAACTTGAAACTACAAAGCTCTGTTGCTGCCACCAGCCAAGTAACAGAGAAAAAGAAGGAAATTGCTGCTGCAGTGACCTTCTACGACAAGGAGGAGAAACAAATAAAACAAAAAAATCCCCACCCACAAGCAAGTCTCCCACAGATTCCTTCAGGAACACTGGCATATTTTCACAAGGCCACAGATAAACCAACATCTGCACTTCTTATAAACCAAAGTCATGGAATCGCTTGTTGTTACCCACACCTCAAATATGCACTGACACAGAGATTGAACTCTAAGAAGGCAGCACAAAGGCCAGGATGGACCTCCACTCCAGAACCCACAAACTACTGCAGTGCCTTTTTTAGTTTGCATTATGAGGCTTGTTAGGCTTAAGATCTGAAGGACTCGATCTGTTCTCAGGGAGCTCAGCACCCCCAGGCTGTCCCTAAACCTGACTGGCTGCCAAGCCTGGGCTCCTGGTGAGGCTCTCAGCTCTGACTCCACAGCACCTGGACCACTTGAACAAGTGATCCAGGCAAACCTGACGTCATGGCCCAGGCAGGCTTCAAGTGATTCTGTTCCTCCCACAAAGATTTTTTTTGTTTAGAGCTTCAGCAAAAATACAAACCAGCAACCAGGACTCCTACAGACAGTCAGCAGGGGCCTTGCTCAGGAGACAGAGCTGGTCACTCCAGCTGAGCTTGACTCCTCTCCAGCCCTGGCCCAGCATGGGGATTGCAGGACCCCAGGAATGAGCTGCTGCCCTGCAGGATCTCCACTTTTCTGTGGTGAGCTTGCAGCTGTCGTGGATGCGCAGACTTGCATCAGCAAGGCCAGCTCAGGGCAGCAATCACACCACCACACTCTCATCGGGCTTTCCGTAGGAAACATCACAGCCACGCCAAAATATGAAAACCTTCTAACAGAGTACACATCTTTCATAGGCACTGGGCTGCAAACTGTATTTAAACACAGGCATGAAAGGGGAATTTAGTTTGATAATCTCTACATTTCATCAAGATGATTCAGGTGTTTTCCTTGGGGAGGCAGAAGCTGAGCACTGCTCTGCTGCTGGGGCCCCGTGGGCAGACCAGGCTGGCTGCACTCCCACGTTTCAGGACCTGCAGGTGCTGAACACTCTCCCTTTTCAGTATCTGGGATGAGCAAAGGACAGTCTGTCTTTTGTAAAACCATTTGAGAGGTAACTGACCATTTTGGCTGGGTTTCTTGATGTTTCTGGGAAATGCAAATGTGTATTAAAGTAATAAAATAAAAATAACACACATTCCTTTCTTAGAAACAACTTTCCAAGTCCAGCCAGGGCTCAGAATCTCTTTGAATTCAGCTGAACATTTTGCTAAGAAGCCATTTTCATTTTCTATATTGATGAGACAAAATGTAACTTGGAGATCCCTGAGGCTTTCTAACACAATCACCTTAGGCCAGGTCTTTCAGCAATCTGGGAGAAGTTAAAACCACTCCTTTCTTTAGATAAATCATGCAAAATCTGAAGTTGCATCACTATAAAACTGAACTTCTTGACAGACCAAAAAGAAAAAGAAACGCAAGTCCAGGTAAGTAGAATAAAATTTTCTGCTTGTTTAGTTCAGAAGAGGGAAATTTGAGAGGAAATATGACCGTCCTCTGTACAACAATAAAGGTAATGGGACATATAAAGCGGGAGAAAACAGATAAATTTAGCAGGACAACTATGAGCAGAGTAATTATCCAAAGCTGGTCAGGAAGAGCTCAAGCTATAAAAAAAAAGAAGGGTGTAGCCATCCTAGTTGAAACAATCCCCTTCTGGCTGCTTGCCCCTGCTTCTGGTGAGCATGTAATGATTTTTATGCTGGATGTGCTAAAAACAAAACACATCTCAACCTCATAATTCCCCCTAATCTATTAGCAGCATAGTCCAGGACAAAAAATTAACAAATTTTATAAGGTATGAAATTGCTGAAAAGGCATCCATAAACAACAGAAGTTTTGAGTTCACATCACAGAAGTTTTGAGTTCTTCTCATCATGGCATCAATACAGAGCACTGCTTACTCAGCTACGATGAGACCCTCTTTGTACAACACTCCTTCCCAGTGCTGGATATAATTCTGGTTATCCAGGCAGTGAAATCAGCAAGGAAAGGTTCCTCAGGAATACTTGTGCCATGGAATATTAAAGATCAGAAATACAGCTCATATTTTCACCTCCAGGTTAGCAGGGTGTTAAAGGTCTTGGTCTCAGCTGGATGAAATTATGAAGGATTCAAATATTGCTTCACGTTGGAGGTGGTCAAATGACCAGCACCCTCTAGAGGTCCTTTCCAACTAACAGTTCTGTGAGCCTGTGGGTGAAGATGTGAGCAGCACAAGAAAGAAAAATCAAGACTGTTGTTGCTCAAGAACTAAAGCAAGGTCAGGTTAAAGGAAGGGAACACCCAGAGTTCAGAGTGGCAGGAAGTCACATCGCTGCAGCAGACACTTCACATAAACACAGAGGACCAAAAGGCAAAAAAAAAGAAGCACCAACCAAAAACCCATAAACACAAACCAAGTGTTCTAAGGCACTGACAGCTACAAAGGGAAACTCAGTGTTAATGTGACTCCTTAGCCCAAAGCTTCAATATGCAGTTATTTTAAATATATCCTGAGCCTGGCTCTCTTAAAGGTTTCAAAGACATCTCCTCCAAGCAGCAGTGCTCAGATGTGATCTGACCACACAGGAACTGAGGACTTGCAGCAGAGCACAAGGACTGTCTCTGTATTTCAGGGAGCACGTGCCCAGCACACAGCAAGTGCATGGCTGTCCCCTGTTTCTCTGCAAGCACACTGTCAAAGGATTTGGGCAAGATAGGAGAGTTTTTCGTTTGTTTTTCAATTTCTCAGTGCACCAACTTGAAAAACTTAACAAAAAAAAAAGTTTAAGTTCAGTATTAATATGCTGAAGTCACTTACTGCAAGTGAAATTTCAACACATCTAACTGAGCTGAAAGGCTTGGCTGGAATGTGCAGATTGCCTTGGTGGCATATTTTTAACAGAACAGTCTTTCCCTACTTGAGCTGCACACCCAAATCCAGACTTATATAAATAGTCTCGTGATGGCTAAGAGCAAATGCCTGTAACAGAAGTGATTCTATCTCAGTCTTCTCTTTACACAGACTGGTTTAGAAGGTTCTTTTATATTTTTTACTGTAGAGAAGTGTCTATCACTGCCTGGCTCTAATACCATCAACAGAAGACCACACCAAACACTTCACAGAGAGAATGCTGCCATCATTTTTGCCACCAAGTTGGGGAACCGAGTCCCAGAGATGGAAACAAACTGCTACAGTGAAGGGACAGTGACTTGACACCTTCTGCCCACTGGTTCTCATGGTCCAGCATTAATATAAAACAATCAAACCTCAAGTGGGAACCAAACCCAAGCAGCTGAGCACACCAGCCCTGTGCCCTGTCCCTGCCCACATCCCCATCACTACAGGGCTCTGCTGTCACTGCAACACCTCCAGCAGGGCAGGGAGAGACTCTGCTCTGCAGAGTCAGGAGAGAAAAAACAAACAGCTGTGCATGCAATGAAAACAAATCCTTTAGAAAAAATTAATTTAGCTCAAAGCTGGATTAATTCCATGGGAAGCTCTTTGCTAAAAGGTCACCGAATCCAGATTTTAATTTCCTACTGTGTCCTGCTTCCTGAGTGCTTATTTCTCCATCCCAACCCCCTCCCCCTCCCAAATTTCTTTGAAAATATTACAGAACTCACATTCTAAAAAAATATTACTTAAAACTTTACTGTTTCTCCAGGTGGCTGAGCAATAGAGTCAAGCCCAATAGTTATAATAGTGCCACTCAAGGCAATACAAACAGTAATAAATAAGCAAAGTCCCCTAAACTTTGCAATGCTCTTTCCATGATATTTAGGCATGACGTTACAGGTTAGCCTCCAGAGGAGATGTTAAAAATATTGAGAAATAAAAGGGTTTAAATGCATATTGTTTCTCAGGAAGTTTGCCATATCTGAACTTTACTATGCACCAGACCGAGTGTACTGATTGGAGACTTTCAAATACAACAAGAGGAGTTAAAAAGAGAGAGTAGAACTAGCAGAGAGAAAAGGAGCACCATGCTTTTCTCTCATGTCCCATTTTTTGTGCTTAAAATGGGATGCAATGTTTCCCTTTGGGAACCCTGCCCTCCTGGCCAACTGGCTTGAAGAACCGAGTTTTAAATGTTCCCCTGCACAGCATGAAGGTGTAGAGATAATCTGGGATATAAACAGCTCTTGCAGCTCAAGACTACCCTAATGACAGGTGGCTGTCACAGCAAGCCCAGGGGCTGGTGCACTGGGATGTCAGTGCAGGTCCCAGGTAGGCAGGGCTGCGGGGACACACACTCAGCCTCCTGACTAACGCTCCCAGCTGTGGGAGAGCTCTGTGGCAATTGGAATGAAGTCCTGCAGCTCTTCACCAGTGCAGAGCACAGCAGGGAAATGAGATGAGCTTGTCTGGAAGCGTCCTGGGGCACCTTTATCCACAGCTCCACCCCCCCCCCACGGTGAGCCCAGCTAATCGGCATGCACAACACCCCGGGTGCCTTCTTGTGGCACCCGCACCCGCAGCGCGGCTGACACAGCCCAGTTCCCTGCTCACACAGAAACCGCAGACCCCAGCGGGACAAGCAGGAGGACGAGGAGCGCCAAAGGGCTCAGTCATGCCCCACACATTCCCTCCGCCCCGTCTGGCGGCGGTGCCACGGGGGACACACGAGCCAAGGCTCGGGGCCATGCGGCCCCAGGGACCCCAGGCCGGGCTTTGCTCCCATTGTTCCCAGCACACGGCACGGCTGATCCGGCTCAGCGCGGGATTAACTCGGAAACGCAAAAAATAGATTGTTAAGCTGTCTAAGGTGAGCACACGTCCAGTGAATGGGGATTAACGCCTCCCTGCGCAGACAGAGCGCCCCGCCTGCTGCCACGGCCCCCGCGAACGGCCCGGTCCCGGCGAGGAAGGCAGCAGCAAAGGGTCCGCATGAGCCGCCAGCACAAAGTAACGAGAGCTCCAAAATCAGCGCAAATCCAACCTCACGGCAGCGCTGCTGGGCCGCTTTTCAAGGGGTCATTGAGGGGCACTGAGGAGCAGTCCTCCTGCTCTCCTGAAAGGCGGATTTTTAGACGTTTATTTTACCACTGGAAAAAAAAATTCCTGAAATCTAAGATGCCAATATAAGTTCTGAAACAGCAGTGGTGACCTATAGAAAACAGGAAAAGTAAATCTAAATTTACTTAAAGCAAACCATGTAGTCATCCAGTTTCTACACACTCAACCTGTAACTACTACGCTGACACACGGCCTTTAGGTGGCTTTTTCCCTGCACTAAGGTTTCAAAATCAAACAAAATCAAAACAAAAAACTCTCAAACCTGCTCAAAATTAATTTTGAAGCTTCAACTTTGAAATTAAAACAAGAATGCAAATAGTCATCCCTAAAAGGACAAAAATAAACCAAGGATGAATCAGAGAGGAATGCAGATCTCTGTATGTTCAGACAATAGACAGGACCATTTATTTTACAAATTAGCCATAATTTGCAATAAACTGGAAACTGCTCTCCAGGGTCCACTGTCAAGACTAGTGTTGTGAAAAAAAGAGATCACTGTTCAAGTCTAAAAGAGACAGTTTTCTTTTAAAATACAATTACTCAATATGAAGATAAGTCATCCTCTGTAGTGAAAGAAATCTCGGTCTGAAGTCTGTTTTTGCAATTGAGGTTCTGCTTTGTTTCCCACAAAATAAAGTGAAATTTATTACCCAAGTGTAAGTAAAACATTTACTTTTATAAGTTAAAACTAAGACTGAACTGTAAACAAATCCTCAAAACAATATGGGTATGTCAAAAGCACAACCGTGTTGTTCTGTCCTCACACTGCTGCTGTTTAGTCTGGCACAAACAGCTGTAACATCCAATGTATGTGAGAGGCTGAAAGTGGTTTTTAGATGCCGACAGTGCCAGAGCTGGACCAGCACATGCCTAAAACCCCTCACATGCCTAAAACCTTCGAGCACAGCCAGGACCTGACCTGTCTGCCTCACTCCAGCACCAGTAGCCTGCCAGGATGCAGCTCCTGGTCTTAAGCAGTGCTGAGTTTTTTTCCACCAAAAGAATCCCTGACTCGTTTAAGTGCCCATCCAGATGAGGGCTGGCTCTGAAGCAGCCTCAGAGCTTGCTGGTGAGATTCTGCCCATGTCCAGGGATGGGAAGTCCTTGAAGGCACTCAAAGCAGTCTCTTAGTTTTTTGTAGAGCAAGGTAATGTTTAGGCTTAATCCAGAGAATTTATCTAAATAACCTCCTGAAACACGCAAAAGGCTTTGGGCTTCGGTAGGAGTGATCAACCAACCTCGCCTACCTCTACAGCAACCCAACACCAACTGCCTCCAACAGAACCTTTTGCCCTGACTTCAAATGAACACGAGGATCATAATATAAAGTTAGCATTCTTTGGGAAGCTCTTTGTTCCCATTTTACTATGGATAATTAGAAGATATGTGAATAAGTCAATGCATATACTTACACATGTTAAAATATTGAAATACTTGAAAATACAGATGAGGCTAGCTGCTCCATAAACCTTTCATTTCTTCTTCAAGACTCTTGTCCTCTCTTTACCCTATCTTCTGTATCATCTATCCTTGTTTCCTCGTATAATTTGTAGAAAGTGCAAGAATAACTTGAGAATCTGCCACTATTTGCTCTTCCGTGTTTTGAAACTGACACAGGAAACAAAATTTTGTCAGTTTTTTTTCCCCAGGCCATTTTCTAACCCTTCGATTATCCCTTCTTTTCCTCTAGATGGTGCAAGGTCCTCTTCACAGCAGGGCACAGAGGATTATACCCAGTTCCTTTAGTTTTACGAGCTGTGGGTGCAGCATTTATTTTTGGACTCAAAGCTGCCGCAAGTGACTTTCAAAGCTGCTACCACAGAGTTTATTTTTGGAGTCTCCCTGGTGGAATTAACTTGAAATGCCGTTTGCACAGCATATATTCACATAGCTTGTGCTGTTGATAGAAAACTAGCAGACTCACAAAACACTTATTTATTCCTCCTTACAGCTGAACAGCAGCCACGTTCAAACACAGCCCATGCATATACCAAAAGCTGCTTCTCCCATGAGTGATGTCTAGACTGCAGCCACACCAGAGGCTGTATTTTCATGTACCCATACCCAAAGCAGCTCTAAACAAACTCTACTGCTATAGCGGCAAAGCCCTCAGGCAAGTTAGTTAGTTATCATTTTTATCTTTTTTTTAAAGCTGGACAAAATCCCAGTAGAGACTTTAATTGTCATACTGCAATTCAACTATTAACATTGTTTCAAATCCAAATTTAATCTTTACAATAAAGCTAGACATTTTCTCCTTCTGACTTCATATGTTTTTGAACTGGCTGGTACATACACACTGACAAAAAAAATTTTTTGATGGTCCTAAAAGTGTCTGTTTAAAATCCAAAACCAGAATTTTGACTTGGTTCAGTTCAGACACAGGAGCACAAATATACAAACAAGTCTGTACCAGTAGCTCAGTCTTTGGTATTTGTCACAGAAGCTGTGCATGCAGATGAATAAAAGAAACATTTAATTCAGACAAATATATACACCAAAGATGTCTCTTGACACCAGGAAAAACAGAAGTCATAAACCCTTTCTTTCAGCCTAAGCACAACTGTTAATTGCTTTCCTGGAAAACACAGGGGCTAAGGGCACAAAAGGAGAAGTGCAGTCTTCCTGGAAAGAAGGCTGAGTAGACATGGTTTGTTCCCCTCTCCCTCACTCACCTACTGGCTTCCGATGGATTTCTACCATTCATATTTCCCTCTGATTCAAACCTTTTAGAGATAAGTCAACATGTCTAAACCACTAGATTATGCCACCCAAAATTACAAATAAGAGTATTGATACAGCATGCTACAGTACCCTGCATTTCTTTCTTTGCCCATCTCTGCCTGAAGTCCTTTTCTTGTCAGTATATCTTAATCTGAGTATTTAAAAGCATCTAAAAATGATACTTGCTACAAACTAGCACAATACCGTAATTGTTTGCCCCCTTTTCCCCTCACTCTCTTAATGTACTGTTGAACAAAAGGTACTTTTCCTCCAATCACATTTGGAGCCATGAAAGACAGATTAAACCAGAATTCATCTCTTCTAACACCAATCTCTACCTTGTAAGATGGCCATCAACTGGACACAAAATCTTTGGAAATAGTTTGTAACACTGGTATTCCTCAAAACAGCATTTGTTTACCTGGGAAAAGGCTAATTCAGTATAGATACTAATAGCCAAGAGGTGCAAACTCTTCAAGAGTACAGAAATATCCTTTGACTCATACAGAACAGAGCAAGAGCCACAGACAGGACTGAGCTCTGTTCTACAATTAGTCCAGGCAATGCATGCTCAGAGATGATTACACTGAATTATTCTAATTTTTAAATGCTAAATGAGATCTAGTATCTTGTAAATGAGGTTTAAAACAACCTCTATTTCAAACATAGCTTGAGAATCTGTAAGTAAAAGTCTGCTTCATGTTTAATTTTTAATTTCTATGTTTAATTTTGCTCAAGTATCTGAAACACAGTAACGATGGCACTGACAGAACGGCCCTTGACGACGGCGACCGACGGAAGCAGAGACCTGGTTTCATGGCAACAAACACTGGGAATTTGCAATGCCTTGTTATTTCCAGCTCTGACCACTGATTAGCTCAAGAGTATTAGCAAACTGATGTTGTTTAAATTACAGATAAGAATATTTAATTAAGGCAAAGTAAAAGCTAAGTAATCAAACAAAATGTTTACTAGAATAAAGTGAAACATCTACTTACCTTCAGTAACTGAGATTCCTTTGGAAAGATCATGCTCATCTATTCCACTCCCGAGATGAGCAAACCCCATGGGGTGAGCTGAGGATATTTTGACCAGCCACGTTCCTGAACTCCCCCAACTGCCACCCTTGCCTTGCTCAGTGGAGGCAAAAGAAACACTCCTTCACAAATCCCATCTCCTGAACCTGATCTACAGAGGTGGAGAGCAGGTCACACAAAGCAAAGTATAGTTGAATCCTTTCATAAAAGCCTCTCCCTCAAGAATCAGGGCAGTGAAACTGAGTTTTACTAAAAAATTTTATATAGTATCATAACAGGATGTGTCCATGGGGCAGTTTCTCCTTTCCAGTACCATCATGAGTCACAGGACAGCCCAAAACGTTCCCCTTTCTAGCAGACAAAACCACCACTGAAGATAAACTGGTTCAAAGGATACACAGAAAAAATCCCACACAAGTCAGAGCTCAAGATTCAGAGGCACTGACCCCATCAATACCAGATTACAGGATTCCAAGAACAGACTCTACTGTAGCTGGAAGAAAATTCTAGTAAAAAATGCCTGATACAAAGTGTCAGGAACAGGAACTAGGATGGACACAACCAATACTGAGGTCACAGGTCGTCCTAAGTTTTTGAGCACAGGAGGCTTAAACACCTAATGCTGAGGCTTCACCAGAGCTCAGATGATGATGATGTAGTGACTGGAGAGTTTTCCTCCCATGCACGTGTGCCTGGAGAGACAGACAAGCCTGGCAGAAGAGACCTTAATCTCAAGTGCTACCCTAACAATGACTGACAGATGCCTCATCCTTCACTTTATCCCCATGTTGGTACACATTTACCGTACCTATCCCTTTGTTTTGGAGATGATCATGTTGATTTCAGAAAGTACCAATACTGGGAAGAGGAAAGAAAACTGAGTACCAAAACTGCCTTGACTAGATTAGAATGAGCATGTCCATACTTGAGTCCACCTACTGTTTCCAATTTCTTCTGGTATCAATTAATTAACACACTTTTTACTTTTGGAGACAACAGAACTAAACACATCACTGAAAAGACTCCCAAAATATCAAGTGAAAATTTAATCATCTTTCACTAGACTTTAAGAGCTAAATTTGGCTGAGTTCACTTACTTTGCTTTAAAAAAAAAACCCAAACTTTTCATGAACATTCATAAACTCTTAAATTGAGCTAACAAGCAAAATTTTTGAACACCTAATAAAGAAAACCAAGTTAGAATAGCAATAGTGAATAATAGTGAATCAGGCAGTTCTAGAGAACTGTAACTTAACAAGAGGGACTCACAGAAAACTGCGACCTGGCTCCTGTCCTCATGACTAAAGGTGCTACAGCTGCCTTGTTGGCCATGGACAGGATAACAAAGGAATGGTAGGTGAACTAAACTAATTATTTCAACAAAAAGTTTACTAGATCAGGTGAAAGTTTTAAAGCATAAAGAGTTTCACCTTTCAAGTCAGAAGATGAAGACCAGGCACAGTTTCAGTTCTAGGTGGCATGCATTTGCCAGGAACGTTGCTGTCATGACCAAAGCATCAAAAGGTACAAATAAAAATGACCCTCTCAAAGACTTTAACATACTCTGCTGTCACACCTTTTCAGCAATCCTTACCAGCAATTAAATGTTTTGTCAGTAAATTTTAATGAATTGAAAGTTCCAAAATGGTAAAATAACAATTCTTGCAGTAAACTATCACAGGAATCTCATAATACAGACTTTGGTAGTTCCTGCCAGTCTTTCAAAGACTAACCCCCTGCTAACAGTTCTGCAACAAAAAGCATACAGAATATCCACAGAAACCTTAACAAGGGGAATGAACGCTGAGCCATTGATTGTGGATGCAGGAAAAAAAACAAGAGCCTTTGAAGTAGTGGATACAGACATTACTAACACTGCAAGATTTGGGACCAAAGGACTGGGATCAACGACAGTCACATGAATAAAGTGGAATGCTGATGGGTGCTTTAGTGACCTAGCTGTGTTAAGCAGACAGGACAAAAGGGTGTCTGCCTTTTCAAGGACCTATTGACATGACTGATACTCACAACACAGTGGAGAAATGCTCCCGCTTCCCAGGCTGTAGGTACTTCACAATTTATGGATGACAGTTTACTCTTAAATACACGACTTGGAACTGGAATTATTCCCAAAATAAAGGACTTTGGTCTCAGAAGATATTTAGGGCAACTGCACTAGCAACAGACTTGATTCGCTCATACAGGCTGAAAGCAGAAGGGGGAAATCTGTAATCCACCCTTGTTGGGAAAGTTGTTTCTAAACTGCTAAGACCAAGCTTCTACATATTTTCTTCTCATTTTTAAGCTATGTATTCGGTTTTCCTTGAATTGGAAATATTTATTACCTTAAACAAATCTTCCATCTCCATGCTTTTATCTCCAAACCCTGCAAACAGTCATATTATTATTCCTCATCAGCCTTGGTACACGGAACAAAATGTACTCAGCCATTTTAGCTTGTTTCTGTATGTCTTCAATCATAATCCTTAATCCTGTTCTGCAATAGGGGGTTTTTTTAAACACATTTAATTGGAACAGTTTATTCTCAGATCAAGATTACATTTTAATGATTTGACTTGCAATAATTACAGGTCGGAGAACTTTAAAAGACAAGTCCTTTAAAAGAAGTGTGAAATGCACTTCCAATTCAGACACATACAGTCACAACCAGGTCTACTGGTCCAAAAAACCTGATATTGAAAGAGTAATTCCTGAATAAACAATAAAGTTGCCTGCCTCAAGGAAAAAGCTGGGTTAGTGAATGACATCAACAGGAAGTGAGCAACATTATCTCTTCCTATCACTCCACTTGTGTTCTCAGTTCATTGTTTTGATAAGCACTCACAAGGGGTCCCAACAGTAACATCCCACCCCTCAGCAAATAACACACTTCCAGCTAAGCTGAGCACCCAGCTAAGCAAAACTGACCTGATTTAAGAAAAGATACGGTATGAATGTAAATTTCCAATTGACAGTGCACGTGAGTTTTGTAAAACTTACATGTGAAGGCACGCACAGCTCAGAACTGGAGCAGAGCAGCAGCTAAAGCAGGAAGCAGCACCTTACAGCAGATATGCACTACATGAAATACATCAAAATATGGCTGGCTGGAACACTTATGAGGGTAGAAAAGCATTCTAGAATTACTTCCTTTCCCCCTTGTCCTTCCTTCAACCCTGTTTCCTCATCAGCCTTCGTGCTGTCTATTATTCTCCCCCACGTGTGAACACATCTGTCTTGTCCTTTAAAAAAAATCTTCCTGGCCCAGTTAACTAACAGCCTGAGTCTAGCTCAAGCATCCACGCCAGCTTCATTGCCTAAATTAAGTTCTGTTTACACTACTTCAACCGGTGAACCCCCCCCAAACAATAAACAAAATACACCCACCGAACTTGCCTCCACCACCCTGCCAGTCTGAACTCTATTCCAGGCTTTATTTAGCTAAACAGCAGCCTCAGATGTAACCATTACATACCCCTGCAGGACACAGAAGAAACACACAGGCATTTTCAGAAGCAGCTGAAATGTACAGAGCTGTGCCTTGCAAAAAATTCTAAATGGGAAGTGTCCAAGGGATACCAGAAGTCTTCATAAAGGAGTATTAGACACCAACAATAAAATTGACTTCTACTTGCATGAGAACCAAAAGGAAACAGGGCATTTCTATTTTGCACACAGTATTCTCTGGAAGGAGCAAATGGCAAGTCAGAAACCAGACTTAAGATAGGTCGATTAATAATTCAGACTATTTAAATTATTCAACATACTAGGACATAAATTCCTGACAGAAAATGCATGACCCAAGCACAGCACACCAGTTAGTCATGTGCTTTCTAGACTGGACAGGAAGTGTGGAACAGACAAGATACCAGCACAATAAAACATAATTAAGACTTGGTAAATATTTCTATTTCTGATTTAAGGCCTCTTGGCATCCCTGTCATTACTACAGACGTTTGCAACACTCAAAATCCTCAATGAGCCTCTGCACTAAAGGCAAATTATTAGGTGTATTTAGCCATTCCAGTAAGAACTTTGATGAAAAAAGTCTATTCTTTCACTGCAATAACTGCTTCTGGACTCCCTTCAGAAAACTACAGAAATACTTCTTGAAGTTTAAAAAAAAACAAACCAAAAAAACCAAACACCAAAACAACCCCCTAAACAGCAAAAGTCTACAAACAGTGTTTAGGATAGTAAAACATCAGACATAAATTATGAAGCTCATAATTAATTACTTTGTACACAGCTAACTACTGCCCATCAATGACATGTATGTATCAAGACCAAGATATCTACAAGCAATTAAAAACCCCAACACACTGCATACCCCCACCCACCCACCCTCTTCTGACTCCATTGCCTTTTTATTCATCTACCCACCCACTGGCCTTCTGACACAAATACACAAGGAAAACCAAAATGTAAGAGCCAAGATAATTCTACACTAAATCACCTCGGGCTCTCTCTGCACCTACTACTCTTCAACCTTTCACCATCTTTATGACTTTTAGAGAACAAACTCTTTTAATATGTGGCATTCTTATGTACGATGAACAGAAAGATAATTTTACAACCACAGAACAAAAAACTTCAGCTTATAAACCAGTCTACAGAAAAGGTAACAATAATTATGGCCATCCTCAGTCTAGGTAGACCCCACTGACACTACTAAAATGATGTGAGGTTTGTACCACCTTCCTTGCTACATGTGATTATTGTGCTGTATTTTTCCCTTCATAATGCTCAGGATCAGCAGTTACTACTCTGGCACTGATACCATTAACCACATACTTCCCAAGTGACTGAATTCATATCTTCAAAACCAGACAAATACAGGGTGACATTAATATTCTACTGCACTGGGACTTCTTGATTTATAAAGCCACAGAGAGAAAATTTTGCTGCTTTGATTTTTGCTTTCAACTTTAAGATAACAGTTCAAAGAGAAAAATAATTAGATTATTGTATAAAATGTTTAAGAAATCTTAGGAAGGTTTTCAATGACTGGTTTAACTAAATCTGCTTATTTCACCTACTTTCCCATAATCTTTTCAGGAATGGAGTGCTCACTATCTCAACTTCAATCTCAAAAACGTGTTTGGACAAATCTCTTCTCCATTGAGAGAAAAAAAAATACAATAAAAATCAGCTTAAAATAAATTTATTAAACAATACAAAAATAAGCATGCTGGAAATCAAGATACATAAATAACATACAATGCAAATGAAAAATGGAAAACGAGACAGGTAACTTAACAACTGAGCCAAAAGGTACAACACAAATGCTAAAATAAAACTTTAAAAAGCATTTACATTTCTAATGAAATGTTAATGATGCTGACAAAGAAAAACAAACAAACAGCTAAAATGCTTGAATATCAAGAATTGCCATTACTGTAGCACAGGTGAACACTAAAACCGTTGCAGACTTCACACATGGAATGACCAGCCTCTATGGCCCTGTCCTCTTGGACCTGCTCACCAAACATGATGCAGGCCTCGGTTAGGTCTCAGGGTAGACCTAACTCTGCCCTCTGGATGCCCTGCCATGAACAAAAGCCATCTGCAGACGTGGCAGGCCAGGACAACAAACTCCAAGTGAGGGCAAATTACAAAATAATTGGTTCAAAGGAGTCTCCTCCTGACCCATCCTAGCTAGAGGCTGCCTTCAATTCATGAGACAGGCTTCAAAAGCATATATTACAGAACTGTAATATATAGATATATAAAAAGATTGTTTAAGCTGTACCCTAAATATTCTTATTACGCATACTAAAGATCTAGTAGATTCTTTATTTTTATATTTCCCATGCAGGACTGGACTCTACCACAAGTTTCATATGTAACTTACAAACATAAATAGGGCAAAACCTTTTATTTTCAAGTTGAAACTCAGATGGAAAAATCTTCCATCTTCAACTACATTTTTAGAAGTGGCTTCAACTCATACAAAAGAAATCAAGGTGGGTAGAATCAGATCAAACAAGTCCTGCATTATGCACTTTCAGTTTTTAATTAAATCACTAATTTAACCAGCAACATGTCATCACTGTAAATACTTTTCATTAGCAGCACAGACTCACTACATTCCCTCTTGCAGCTGAGGGTATTTCAGGTAAAGATGTGTAGTCCTACAGGATCTGAATACTTGTTATGTCTCTGCAGCTACTAGTTTATTGTAAAATCCTCAAAAAGCTGAGACACTTTATAATTCCAGATTTTGCCTCTACTTACTTTATTTTCAGGATAAGTACAGACAAACTTAGAACCTCATCACTGATGATAAGATTAAAACAGTATACAGCAATTTATGACTGACACTTATTACTGACATCTGCACTACAGATTTACCTCTTCATTCCTGCAGGGCTTCAAATTCAGTGAAAATTGTTACTGAGACATTTTCATCATAGGCCTCTAAGACAGGAAGCCCATCCTTTTACAATACACTGCTAAATGAAGATTATTCAGGGTTTAGTCAGAGCTTTTTTTCAAATGCTTATGCAAAAAAAACCCCAACAATTAAGAGCAGCTTGCTTTCTCAGCTTTATGCATCTTTCTAAACTCATAAATATCCAGATGGGTCAAAAAAGGGGCAGGAACAACCTCTCTCCTTTTATACCAAACTCATATACAAACATACTTGGGAGTTTTAGATAAACTAAAAAGGGAGAGGGGCTGGGGAAGGTAAGAAGAGGTGAAGGTGTTACTAAGGTGTTGTCTGTCATTGTCTCTCAAAATCCTCAAGTTTGGACAAGTTTTGCACATTTTTATACACCAGGACTCTGCATGATGTGTACTGGGGATGGGATGTACCAGATTAATTGTAAACTTAGGTAGGGGAAAGCTTTACAGGGAATAATTTTCCAAGATTTTTACCATCATTAAGAGTCTAATACCTGCCAAGTGTCAAGAATTTAGCAAATCTTTGACCTCTATCCAGCATTGCCTATTGTGCCTATTTGAAGCTTAAATACATCGAAGTATACCCTACTCAAGATACTCAAATTACCAAATTATGCAGTTTAACAGATGCTGCTGCCTGTAGAAAAATGCAAGTCCTGTTTCTTAGCAAACTGACAGAGCTGCAAACTCAAAACAATTTTACAAAAATACCAATTAATGACAACGTTTTAAGAATTTGCTCATGTCTAAGTAAACAAAACCTCTGATCTTCACATGTGAACATGAACACACACTAATGGTTGAAAAGTAAGTTAGTTGTAAACACTTATAATAAGATCTACCTATCTGCTTTACTCTGAGCACATTTCCTGCTCACTGCTCAGTTGATTAGCACTCTAAACCCCAGATTGCTTACATTCCTCCCCAGGGTGGAGCACAGCACTATTAGGAAGGCAGACCTCTGAGTCATAACTACCAGCTGGCAGCACAGGCAGCTAGAGAATAGTTGGGTCAGAAATCTTTCTGCTGCCTTAGTTAACTTGCAAACAAGACAGGTTTTTTCCTCCTCCTCCCCTCTTTTCCCACTCCTCCACAGCCATTTTTGCTCTTATATTTAAATATTAGCATTAATAATTATTAAGGGTCTGATTAAAAGAAAAAAAAATAAATCACTTTCACTAGCATGGCATATGCAAAGTGTCCATTTCTGTTCAAAGAAACTTGAAAGCTCTCATTAAGAGAGAAAGGATATGATAATAACATGACTCAGAACCTATCTCCACTTAATATACAAGTATTTAGAGATTCAGGAATTTGCTGTGTTTTGTGGAAACTACTTTATATTTTAATTAAAATTCTCCTATCTTTACATGCTGACCCTGCTCAGAGGACATGCAAGTTCTTGCTTAGTTCTAAAGTTCATTTACTTAAAATTCTGAGATACAAACAAAAATAAACAGATATACACAAAAGTGGTATATCTCTGAAAACAGTAAGATTCATCTTCTTTTTTTTTTCTATTTTTAAGATAAATATGTTCCAAGTAACTACAGAAGTCAGTTAACAGCTTTGGGTTTGTTGTTTGCATGTGCTTTTTCCCCACCTCCCCTTAAACTTTGACAGTCTTTTTGGTATAGCATACAGAATTTACACAAAACGTATATAGAAACCAAACACCAGGCAAACAATATTCAAATCAAAGTTAAATCTAGAGATGCTTGAGGGTTTGTAAAATGAAGAATTTAATGAAACTAGAACCCATTCGTTTAGTTCTGCTCTCCCCGACCTTCCATTCTATACACTACGGTTCTGGAGATGTCCTCGTTTGATTCAGGTGACACTTTTTTCCATACTGTTTCTTTTAAAGCAAGTTCTTGCTGGAGATTCTCATAGTCCATTGGTCCAAAGGAATGCTAGTTGTTCAAGCAACATACATTATTCATTAGTGTATTTGAAGGAGAAAAAAAAAATCCATTCTTGCAGTCAATGCTAACAGACTCAAGTTTTTCAGCTCTTCACATAAACTGTTATTTTCTCTTTTCCAGTTATAAAAGAATGCAAATTCAAAACTGGGTACTTTTAGATGTATACATGCAAATAGAAGCACTTTAAAAATCGTTCTACTGCATCTTCTCCTACTGAAATCTTCATGCCTTAGTCAAAGCATCAATGGTAATGAAAACAAAGAGGTTTTCCTTATCTCAAGCACCCTCACATTTTTATCTTTTGTACATGTAGTTGGAGTGGATTCAGTTCATTCCCAGACATGGTTCTGCTGCTTCCTAAGTAACAGGCTCTCGTCTACAGGACTATTCACACCTGAATGCACTGCCTGTGCAACTCCCAGCAAGTCATGCAGTCTCAGAGACACACTCATGAAAATACAGCTAAACACAGATCTCATGTGCTGCATGCAGCACAGAAAGAAAGGTTAAGCCCACCATCTGGTCAAGTCTTATTAAAGGCAACCAGTGCAGTAAAACTCTTAGATAAGATATCATCTACTTAATGTAGCAGGGGAGATGAACTGCATGAAATGCAGTTACAAATCTCACGAAATTCCACTACACAAAACCCTGTGACACTGTGGTCCACCAAGGTAGGTGTCCACTAATAATGTAAACTAATTAGATTCTCTGAAAGCTTTGATGCAATACACGTCATTGAGCATTTTGTATTCAGAGAAGAACTTGTCATATTTCTTCTGATGCCTGCAAGCAACACTCACTGAACACAGTCATGAACTTACCCGCTGATCACCACCTTCTCTGCGAGGATCAAGCTTTTTTGCAAAGTGTCTCAAATTATCGTAGTTATGGAAATTGCACAAAGAAACCAGATCCTGCAAATATTTAGAGAACATACATTACTACCTGCATATGATAGCCAAGTGCATATGAGATAATAATAATAATAATACCACTTACATCTTACATCATATCCAAGTAACTCCAACAAGTAATGAGAAGATTTTTTAATAAATCAATATCAACGTTCATAAGGCCCTTTGGACATAACACAATTACACGAGAAAGTTCCAGTAATATCTTAAAGCTCCTTCTTAAACAAGTAACATTCAGCAAAATATCTATTTTAATAACTTCCCACTCCAGCTGTAAGAAACACCTCAGGAACAGAAAGAATAGCCTGGGCTGGTACAACACATCAAACCTCAATCAAAAGGATGAAACAAGAAAATGTGGGACACAATGTATTCCAATTCAGTTTGAATTACAACACAAAAGGTTATAATTACACAATTTGGCTACACTGTTCCATTTTTAAAAGTGAATGTTATATTCATGTTACTTGTAATCCATGATCATGTATCAGATTTTAGGTCTCATTATAACCCAAAATAAATGCTGTCAATCCTGTTGTTCTATGATTTCATAGTTAATTTGTATGAATGTTATATAGATAGAAGTATGAAAAGATTTAACTGCAGCTCAACTTCCCATTTATAATTATATCATAAGCATTACAAGGAAATTTTAGGGAGAAAACATTTTTCACGTTCTCCTCACCCACAGAGTATCTTTATTAATCATTACAAAGTACTCTACAAAATCTCTCCTGCTTCTAATACTACTCTCAGCAGACTATCCACAGCCCTTTCACTGGCAAGACATGAAGGTAGGAAGAGCTTACCCAAAAGCTGAGCCTGATGTACCAGGTACATCATAAAAGATGCACCATCTTTTATGTCAGATAGCTTACAAAAAATAGTTTAAAGATACATCAGAATGGCAATATTTCATTACTATCTTTTTCTTTCATTGCAATGAAATAAGAGTTGTATTTCCAGTATTTTGAAAATTGTTCACTTTATGATGGAAAAGAGAAAGTAGCCTATAAATAGAGCTCTACAGCTTCTAATACAGTATACAAGAGATCAGCACTTCCATTACTTCATGACTTCATGAATGTTCCTTTTCAAAGTTTCCCACAATAGATTTCTCCAGTGCTTTTGGCATCGTATTTTCTTAACGCTCTCTGAACTCAAGTGCTATTTATTACTAAAAGGCAAATGTCTATTCTTGGACTTTCACCCTCGAATCGGACAAAACTTGCTATGTAGGGAAGAATCATAAATCACTATTTAATTCACTTAGATCACAGCTATGCTAACTGAAGCTCAGTAAACACCAGCTGCAAAAGATGAAAAAAAAAAAAATCAAAAATCCCCAAGGCAACGCTGCTTACGTGACAAAAGTGAATTCCTTTAACACTGTTGCCCATCTTGTCCAAAGGAGGTGACCAGCACATCAAGCCCATGACATTAGGAACAACCAGAAGAATCCCACCAGCAACTCCAGATTTTGCAGGAAGACCAACCTACAGAATAATTAGGGAATTACTTGCCTCTGCAAACATTCTTCATTGTTGTAACACAATGCATCAGCATTTTACTGAAGACTATTATGCAGTATTTATAAAACATGGATCTGGAATGCACTTTAAGGTAGGAAAGCATTACTACTTATCTCTTTTCAGACAGACAATAACCAGAGGCACAGTTTGTGGCAATCAAAGGTATGCAATCATAAGAATATTTGCTCTCAGGAATACAGTGAGTCAGTAATAAAGTAGAGGGAGATAATTTAAATCTATTATAAAAAGCAATTATGACTAAGCAGTGCACAAGTGTATCTCTCATGAACAGCTTGCAACAATGTAGTAGCATGAAGCCGTACAAATGTTAAAAAATCTTGACTAGAAAAAAGTAAAAAGTAAATCCATAGGAAAACTGGAGAGTCCATTTATGAAACCATACAATAACCTACATATTTACAATCTGGACAAAAGCATTACTTTTTTTCCAATAGGAACTAACATGTCACATCCCCTCAGAGCTCTCTAAGCAGTAACTTTTAGGCCACACAAAGCATCACAATCAATTTTATGTGCCTGCAATAAGGAAAAACTAAAAATGCTCAAAACAAAATGCTGAAAGCACAAATAATATACAGTCCATCTTGAAATACTTACATGTAAAAAACATAACTGCTGGAAAATAGAAGCATGGTACATGTGCCGTGTATGACAGCCACTTTTACACAAAACATAAGGACAATTTATGAGCCTGAGTTAGTCAAGAAAAAGCAGCTGCCTGCAAAGGCTTTCTGCTACCTGTTACTCCCATGTAGCAGGATTTCTTCAGTTATGTTTTCAGTTACATCTGCATATGACTTGTTTCTCTCCTGGACAGCCTTTCCTAAGGACCAGTATTTATGTTTTGGTATGAAAAGAATTCTCAAATGTGAAGAGGCAGAGTGCTATGAAGTCTGTTGTACTAATAGCGCCGTGAATCCCAGGAGAGAGTTTCCCTTACGGTGTGTTCCATTTCTATACAAATCATGTAACACCCTCTCCTCTGACTCAGAAAAAAGGAACCCTTGAAACACGGAAAACATCAGCAGAGGTTAATATTCCTGGCCAGCTACAATTAATATCTAAAAACTACTTACATGGAAGGCAAACTGCCCTGAGAAGTCATACATGCCACAGGAATGCATTAAACTCAAGGTATTCCGGACTGCTTCAGGACTCAGGACTCTTTCACCAGTGATTGGGCAAAAGCCACCATTAGCCAGAGTTGCTGCCATCACACTTGCTGATTCACATGTTACTTCTATTGAGCAAAGCTTATGAAAAAGAAATAGAGATTATAAGCACTGACACTTGTAGCACAGTAAGGCCAACAACTATAGCAGGATCAACAATAAGTCTCTACAGAAATAACATCTCAACATCACCTGCAGCATAACATTTGTTACAGATGACACTAATAGCATCAATTAATACAGTCTGAATATTTCTACTATAAAGATCCCAGCGACAGTGTTTGTAAGCCCTCTTAAAAGTTTGGGACAGTAATTTTTTATGGGTTAGTGTCTTTGCTTGACTCCTCCCCCCACCCCCCCCTCACGTTCCTTTGAGAGGAAGAGGTCTGTAAAACAATCTCAGTATTTTGCATCTGCTTAAATGGCAAAGCCACAGAATGACTGGTTTTTTTCAATTTGAGCTTGTTCTGTGTGGGGTTTTTTTTTAAAGCCTTAGAAGATCCCACACATTATTAGAACTACATTTTAAAGCTGCAAATTTTAGCACATGCAAGTCTTAATGCCAGCACTTCTGCTGATGCAGCCTTATTTCACCTTTCTCATATATACTTTGTTATATAGTAATGATACAACCACACAATAGTTTTTCCCAGGATCCCTGCTTCAGTACAGACTATACATACTTTGGTGACACATCAGGAAATGTGATGTGATGCCATCACCTGATGCTGCCTCATTTCTGCAGAAACCAAAAGATAAGTTGGTTTCAACCTGAAGCTGAAATGCTGCTCTAAAAAGTAAACAAACTAGTGCTTGTATTTTTGCTTTTGCCAAACAGTCATTACATGATACTTCATGAAGTTACCTAAGCCACGTTTGCATGAGTAGTTACTACCTGGAATTCTTATTTTCCGGGTGCCAAACTCAATACATCCTAGTCCAATCAACTGGAGTTGCAAATCAAGAGATTGTCAGAGACGCATCTAAAATGGCAACTGTGTTTTAAACATATGAAGTATTACATAATATCACCTACTTTGAAAAAAAAAAAAATTCTTTCTAGGTTCTCAGTTTAAGCACCTGCATTTTCTACCTTGTTTCTCTAAACTGAGAATAATCCATTCTCACTTTACAGAGATAATATGCAAATAAGTTTATTCCTGTTCAGAAAATTCCCAGTTACACAAGGGAGGAAGAGGAGTATTAAAGAAAACCCAAAGAAAAGAAATAACTAGACTTTTAAGCAGACTCAATGCTGGAAAAGTAAGTGTTGTACCATAACAAGGAAACAGAAATGCTGCTCGTGTTTGAACTACCCGTTTCCTGACTTTTCAAGGGAAACAAAAAGAATGACACTCAGTCATTAAATCAGAGATCAAAATGCACAAAAATGAGGCCAAATTAAAATACATAGTTAGCTTTAGCATTTCTTATGAACAGCTTTGTCTCAGAAGTGTATCAGGACTTGAGGCAGTGGGACACAAAGAACGTTTAAACAATAAATTCAAACACCTATCGGTTCAAACATCGGTTTTGTTCTGTTACAAGGGAAGGTTCAGAGTACAGTATTAGCTTGCACCCAGTCCCTAATTCAACAAGGGGTCAACAATGGCTAATCACACGCACCTTACTTCACAAACAGTCACCCAATCTATGGATAAGAGCAAGTGCATCCCAGCAGAAAAACTTGGATAAAATTAACATTCTGAAAATAATGGTTTACAATTCGCAGAAGTAAGAACAAGTCTCCGAGTCAAAAACAGACTCATTTTAAGAACTGAACTCTACTGATTTTTTTTAAAACTCTCCCAAATGAACTGAATCAGTTATACAACTTGAACTGCTTCTTCAGAACTGAGCTGACTGTCATGAATGTTTTAACATTAGAAAACCCTTACTGAAGAAATACCTCACACTTGCCAAGTTCTCATTTTGACACAGTTGAAAATAACTCACTGAGAGTGAAAAAGAAAAATGGGGGAGGGGGGAACACCTATGACTTGATTCTTACAAGCATTGGGTTAAACGAAAAGGAGATATTCACATTATTTCACTTGTAACACTACCCTTGAGCTTACAATACAACATGCATTCTTCAGATATAAAGACTTCAAAGTACCTTGCAGTTCATTAAGAAGCAGCAACTCAAAGAAGCAGAAATGTTTTGTTAAACTCACTGAAGTAATACAAGACATTTTAATCTTCTACCTACTACTGTTTTAAAGAGTATTGCTAGTTTCCATTAGCAATAAAGACACTCAAGTACATCACATAAACAAAAGCAAATCCGGATTCATCAAACACACATCATTCATTTCCAGAGTTTAACAGAAGCCAACAAGTTCAACTGTTAAGATATTAAAACCTTCATATCTAGGAACAAATGAGCTTCTACTGCTTATAATAGCAATTCTAAGTCTATAGGGAATCTCAATTTTAAAGTCAGTTACCTGAAAGTAAAAGTCTAGTATAGCAACCATATCCGTGCCTTCAGGAAAGCACTGAGGAAGAAAAGTAAAAGGAGTCTTTAGGTAAAATTGGTTTTTGACAATATTGCTTTTAGAAAGACATAAATTAAGATGTATGTGTGTCAGCATACTAAGCATTAGGCACATTTTAAAGCATTAGGCATATTTTAAAATAAATATTTAAATGTAACAAGTAGAAATATTTAATCAAATCAGATCTAAAACTAACACTGAAGTACAATCAATAAGCTAGGTATTAAACTATTTTTAAGTACAGCTTTCAACAGCTTTAAATCAGAAAAATGCAACTAGGAGTTCGATAAAGTCATCTGGTAAGCACAGATGATGCATTTTACAACAAATAAACTCTCATGGCTATGATGCACAAAAAACATTTAGAGGTGTCCTATTAGAATGGCATTAGTATCTCACTTTTTAAACAACAGCATTTTAAAGAACAGCGAGAAAACTTATACAGTATTAATTTGTGACACACCATACATCAAACAAATTACAAAATCTTCACAGTCTTTAAAATACACTTAACAAAAAAAGAGACCAACCTTTTTTTCTTTCAAGTAATAGCCGATTGCAAAGTTTCTATCTCCACTCTCCCTCTCAGACTGGAATCTGAAAGGAAAAAAAAGGAGATAAAAGGACAAGGCAACATGTCAAACTTGCAAAAAAAATGCTGGACTCAAGATGCATAATGTAATCCAATAAAACACCATGTAAAGGATACCTCACTTCTGAACATAAATATTCTACTAATGGGACAGGAGTTGCCACAGAAGCTCATCCCAGTTTACCAAGTTGCAGTGAATTAGCCTTGACATCCCAATACACACAGTACTGGTTTCCTACACATACATATTCTGACTTGGAGATAAGGCAAAGAAGGGTAAGATCCTACTCTTGGGAAGCCCTTCTAGACAGGCCACAGTGGAATGAAACACTGACAGCACTGACCAAACAGGAGGAATCTGAGGGTCAGGAGGGAGGTCTGATAATGACCAGACTGAGGGCTGCACTCTTTTATCATGACAATGAAGGTAAGGATGAAACCCAGAGGAGGAATATGTACAAACAAGGGTTCCTACCATGGTACACGCCTTTCACAGAAAGCAAGCTCAGGAAAAACCCCAGTTATCTCATTCTGTCCCTCTGCACGTGCATTCCAGCTGGCAACCTGGAAGCAACTCTGCTATATGGAATCTTTGTGATTTTTCCCCATGCTGCCTCAGAAAGCTGTCAAGATTTCTGGAATGCTATACACAGATTTTATTAGGGAAACTGTTTCTTTGAGAAAAGAATTGAAAACCAGAACAAGTGCCAGCTTTATGAACTCTGCTTTCTAAAACACTTAATATGCAGCCATCAACATGCAGGGTTTAATTTTTAATACAAATGCCAGGAAGAGAAGAGTTGCACTTACAGCTCTCACTGCCATTAGCACCAACAGAGCACTAAGACAGAATAATGACATTTCAAAGAGGTAACCAACAGTTTGAGGTGAAATTTAGCCACACTGATGTCAGAGACAGGCACACCTTGTCAGAGAGACCCTCAAATATTCGGGATGAAATGCTGGTCTTAGTGTAAATAACTGAACCTTGCCAGAAGCTCAATATACCAATTCTCAGTTGAAGCACTTTCCACCCAACTTCACTAAGTAAATAAAATTACTTACGTAGCATTACTGAATCCAACATACTCATTACCAGCCATTTTATTCATGAACTGCATCACCTGTTAGAGACAAAGGGAGGAAAGCATGCTAACATCTTCTCACATTAAAAAGTTAGGAACTTTCAATCCAGCCTTACCCTAAAGTCTTGTAACACAATTTTACAAATGCAATCCAAATCACCAAGTGTTTAAAACACCAAGTACAGCCACAAAGACAAAACATATGTCATTAGTAACATTTCACTTGCAATTCCCTTGCCATCTTGAAACTTATACCACTGAATTAAGAAAAAAAGAATGTTGCAACATTAACTTACGTAGTCAAATTTTTCTGCATTATTTGCTCCTTGCTGCAAGAAAAGAGAAAATAATTTACAAACAATGTTAACAAAAGTAAGAGTTAGTTCACTTAACAGTATTAGGATTTTAATGCATATGACTAAGGTATAAGGCTATTTAAGAATAAGGTACTACAATCATTTCATATATTAATGAAAAAATTAAAGTGTTAGGTAAATAAATCTTTATCATTTAAATAATCCTGTAAGAGTCTTATCAAACACCTGTATGTTGGAAATTAACTTAAACTGAAAAAAGTATGCTTTATTTTAAGTGCTCTCTAGTAACCCAAAGGTATTCTCATACTATCAACAGAGCTGAGCATAGGGAGGTTCAGGCTACTGAAGTTAAAATATTTCCATGGCTAGTGCCCATACTAAGAATTTAGATTAACAACTTAAAATAAAATGTTACTCCTTCTTAAAAAGATAAATGTATTTAATAAAGAATATCTGATTAATGTCCTACCTATTAAAAACAGTTAAAAAGTTAGAAAACCAATTTCACAACGTAGGGCAAATCATTGTGCTAACAATGTACAGGAAAATCTAAATCCAACTTAATAAGGATGATAGTGAAACCTAATTCTTAAGGTTGGTTTGGTTTTTCAGGGAGGAAAAGGGGAATTACTTGGGGCTTTTTTCTGGCCCTTTGGTTTAAGAACATTCTCCAATTTAGCAGCTGCCAGTTAAAGATGCATTAATTCTTTAAAGGCCTCTGATGGTGACCTTTGAATCTCTTGCTATAAGAATTTGTGAAAGAGGAGTGGGAGGTAAAAAATAGTGCACTACGATGGGGGTCTTCTTGGGGTTTTATTAAGTAGCCAAGTAGAATTTTTTGAGGAAGTTTAAAAAAACAGTGCCGTCACACACACAAGTGGAAACAATGTATCTAGAGAAGATGTTTTAACACATAATTTTAATATTGAAGATATTTTATTTAGAATAACAAAGCTAACAAATCTCAAACAATTCAAGACACTTCTTGCACTGCGTTTAGTGTGGGGATGGGGAAGGAAATGGAAAAATGGGAGCTTTCTATCAACCACTATTTTATTTCATGAAATGCATAAAGGCAGTCTCCTTTCCCACTCTGTATGTGGATTAGGGTGTTGCAGATAACCTCTGAAGCCCATGCATCAGCTCATCTACCAGAGGATGTGCAGTCACACACGTACAGTCACTAGTGAAAGGAACTCCACACTCTTTTGTCAAAATTATGCACCAGTGGTTACCTTATGCTTAAAGGCTAATAACCTTATTCTTAAAGGCAATAATCTCTAGCTAATTTGCAATAAGATAAAAAAAATGCAAGACACATTTCATCAAAATGTTCCTGTATAATATACCAGAACACAAGTCTTAAAAATTTAACTCCAAATCTGTTCAATGAAAAATAATTAAAAGAAGAAATTACCAACTTCATTGAACTGTTGCAGTTGTCAAAATATTCCATAGATCCTAATGCTGTAAAATATGTAACAACATTTAAACCACAAAAACCTTTTCAACCTTTCAAATGCACAATGAACATCTTTTTCTGGGAAAGTGGGTCAGCATTAGTTATGGGATGCTGCATTGATAATTGTATGGTTAGACATGTATAATAAATTGAAACAAGTTCTTTTGTTAAAAAAAATCAAAGAGGGAGAAAGGGATCATGCTTTCTGCAAAAATATAAATACATAATACTTCACTGTTTTGTTTTGCCCAGTTGAAAAAAACTCCCTTCAACAAAAACCTGGCTTTACCAGTAGCACATACAATTGGTGGGCAAAAGACTCAATGCAAACTTTCTCCACATCAACTTTTTTTATAAAAAAGGTTCCTTTTTTAAGTTTACAACAACTAGTCTTTCTTATTTTGGGAAGGAAATCTTCTGTACATTATTATTCTGTATCTTATTATTCAGATGATGCATTTCCAGCCCTCGACGCTCCACACACTGACACAGGTTATTTTATATCAAACACATGGTTACTGAAAATAAGACTGCTCATACACCTAAACTATTTGCCAAAATAATCAAATGATACCAGTACACATTTAGTACAACATGTAATTTAAATAGAAAGCTGCTTCTATACACAAGACGACTGAAATCTAAAATATGAGTTTCCCTCTTTCAGCAGCTGACAGAGGTCTGCTGCTCCTCCTAAAAAGCTGAAGAGACACAGTGGCAACACACATTCTAGAATTAAAATTCAGTTATAAATATAAAATCCTAACATTCACAATACTGAGCAGCTTTTCCAGAATAATTTAAACAAATACAAGAGACAAGAAAACTTCTGTTCTTCCACAAGTACTTCTTATGTTCAGCTTGACTGTATAAACCTACGAGATTGGAGGCACTGTGACAATATTCCTTAAAAAGCATTTCTGAAGTTCAGATGCAATTCACCTCTCCAGAACATCAATGAAAACATTCCATGCACTAACTCCACAAACACTCAGGACATTTACTGGAACATATGTTCATATACACACTTACTTACACATGCTTGTGTGTATACACATATGAAAAAACACTTCTAAATGAATACAAAATTAAATTTAGAATGTTCAGATTGAAGCAGTTTGATAGGCAGAAAATTCAAACTTGCAGAAGACAGCTCAATACAATTTTGTCAGCACTTAAAACACCAGCGGATGTTATGGCTGCCAATCAAATTTGAATTTTTTGACTATGTCAGGTTTCAGTGATCTTCCCTTTTTTTTAAACAAGGTACTTGTATTGTAAAATTTGTATTTCTACTAGGAAAATATAAACAAAGGCTGCACCTACGTAGGAAAGAGACCCATGGACACTTACCAGAGTTTGCAACAACAAAATTAAGTAATATTTATTAGAAAAGTAGTTAATATTAGCCATTTTTCATTGCTCAATATTGACTGTTCCCATGTTTAGACCACAGAAGCTCTTACCATGTGTCTCTTTTTAAAGTAATTTTTCAACTTTGAATAAAACCAAAGCTCATAAAAACATCTAGATCATGAGAAGTTTATAATCTTCTAATAATACAGGACTATTTAAAAAAGTAATATCTGGCATCTTTAAAGCCAAATTTATAATCTAACACTATACTGTGATGAAAACATCCAGAAACAGAAAATCATAACACTACATCAGAGTGAAAGAAATTTGTTTTTACATTTGTGCATTTTTCATTCCATCATTAATGTCTTTATTTTAGCTTTCGGTACTTACACACTTTTTAAATTTTGTTAATCTGGTCCTGTTCTGTGAGAACTGGTGTCCTGACTGCTTTAGTCTATCATTTTCAGATCTGAAATACTTGAGACTACACTGCCACAGACAGTATTTGACCCACTAAGACCAATACTATTATTTCAAATACACCTAAAAATTATTTTTGTGCCCTTCATTTATGTGCACACGTGACCACTCAATAAATGTCATCTCACAGAATCTCTACTACATATTCCATGTCAAACATTATCCAGGAAACCTAAGTTATAATAAAAAGCAAGTGCAGAATAACATGGATGTATGTTCTACCCAAAAAAAGTTACAAGAAAATTTATTACTTAGGAAGAGAGGATACATCACCAAAGTAAAGACAAGTAACAGGCAGAGAAGATCACAATGCCAACACATGTTTAAAAAGTGGTATGTACATACATTCACACATCAGTTTATCAGGAGGGATAACTGGAGTGGGAGCACAGAACAATTAAGTTAAATTTGTACTATTTATTGTAACTATATTGTCAAATAAACCCAACGAACCAAGCATTTTCCCACCCCTGAAATACTAGACTAATTGCACAGGTTCCCTAATAACTGAATCCTGACAGTAAATAGACTCCTGGCACAGTTAGATAAGTTTTTTCCATCTCTCTTTCCCTCATTTATTTTATGACTTATCAGCATATTTAGAAAATTCTTAACTATAGTGCATATACTTCTATGTTTTATATAAAAGAAAAAAGCTTCAATTGAATTAAGGGTTGTTTAGGATCAGCAAAATCAGTATTTTCACTTTCTCATACACCAAATTCTTGCAAGGACTATGAATATTGCTATGTGTAAATGCTTCCCATGCTAATTCAAGACCACAGAACACTTCCCCTCACCAAGGATTCAAACATCTACACTGACCGTGCAAGGTCCTGCATGTGCCTGTCAGCACTTGAAGATTTACAGATGCTTTATCTGCCTGAACCTTAGCTGTTAGGTTAGGACAACTTTTATCTACAGATGGAATGGCAAAGCATACAATAAAAATGACTTAAGAGTAATCCCTTGTCCTCTGGTGATTCCTTCCACAGCCATCTGCCTCCTTCCACATAAATCACCTTAAACCTTCCTCTTTACCTCACCTGCATCTCTAACATGCCAGGCAAGAAAGGGAACATGGAAGTCAGCAACTGCTGACACAACTAGATACTCCTGGAGTTGACAAGTTTTGAGAATCGAGTTTATGGTTTAAGAAAAAAAGAAACAGACCAAAGCAATTAAACCTATCCATGCTATGGGCAATAAGGCTTTTCCTATTCAATGTGATGTACAGAAAGCTGCCCTGAATCTGTGCAGATTTAGTACCTGAGCTGAATCATCTGCTTTTGAGCACCTGTATTTCCTTGGAGACATGGAAAAATTTACTATTTTATATCATGCCACTCTTCCACAAACTTCTGTAATTGCCACTACAATTTTCTTTTGATAATAATTATTTTCAAATCACTGTAACTATACAATTTATATAACTAGTAATAAAGGCAAATGGCTGAACAATTATTAACAAGGGAAAAAGTCCTTAGGGGGTTTTAAATTTTATTCATTAAAAGTGACCTACAGGCTGTCCTTTTGCTAATGCATTTTTATTGTAGATACATGCTTTAAACTGCTGGAACAGTCTGTGGAGCATAATGCAAGTAGAAGTAACACAGAGCCAAGAGTTAAGGCACCGAAACATAAATACATCATAGTCCCAAGCACTTAAGCTGGCAGAAGTATGACACAGTCATGCTGAAGTAACTCAAACAAATGTATAACTTAACATACACATACCCTTAATTATTTATTATTATGTATAGCAAGGACTAAATGTTATAATTGAAGTCCATGCTCTCTTCCAAGGTGCATATACCAAATTCTTATGGCAGCCAGAACTGGGTATGTGATGCTAAGAGCCCTTTTTAACCCTCAAATGTTAACATATTCCATGTTAACATATTCTGACAGAGAGATTACTCCAAGCATTGTCTTTTATCCATCAGTAATTGTAATCTGTGTCAGACTCTTAGGACAGCTGTGTGCAAGATCATGTACACTCACAGCTCCTAAATTCAGTACATTTGTGAATTTTCCAAGACTTCTAAGATCAATTTTTCAGAGAGAAAATAATGAATCTAAAGGACACAAAAACATTCAACCATCAAATACAGCAACAATCTCTTCAGACCTATCAAAATGCTACCATTAGATGAATCTGTCATACATGGGGAATTCAACCATGTTTAATCTCTTAATTTTCTTGGACTCTAAGAGCCACACACAGTCTTCAAGATGTGTAAGTAGCACCTTAAATAAAGAGAATGAATGCAGAGAAATTGAGGGGAAACAAGAGTTAATGAAGCCACCTTTTTCAGAAAAAAAAAAGTTGAATATTAGATCAAATATAAATGTGAATTACTAAAATCACTGATTAGTAGGAATACTGTTAATTTGTAGATGGTAAAGAAGTTACTTCACAGAAAATACAACTATTAAATAATTTTGTAACTCCGACCCTCTATGTAATTTTCTTCAGAATAAGTTTATCTTGGTTAGTGTTATTCAAATGATAAATGGTATCTTAGTGAAAGCAGTACATAAAATAATCTACATTTTAATCACACTGAAAACAAATAATGGAGCGTGATAAGTAAGATATGTGTCCACTACACGTGCAGTTACCACATGCAAAAACATTAGTGCAATGCAATACTCTTTATAAGAACATCACAAGAAAAAAACAAATAAAAACAAAAAAAACCAGCAAAACCAATCCCCCAACCTTCTAACAAATATCACAATTGCATGCAGTAAACAAATCTATGTTATCTATTCAGAAGTAAACCATTTATCAAGAACTGTGTGCCTTCTGCAAGAGGCACATGCTTGTGTTTTGCCTTATGATCAGTAGGGCATGTTGTAGTTGGACTAACATTTTGACATTTCAGACAAATGTGTTAAGTCATCTTTTAAAATTCACTATTATCCAAGTGAATTTCAATGCTCAGTCAACCTACAAAAAATATTAAATGTGAATAAATTTACCTGTCACACTTAAGGCCATTTTCTTTCACCTACAGCTATTAAAGATAAATGTCTTTAAGCAGGAATTCTTACACCTTCTTTGAATATAAAATAACAGAACATCATGATCTAAGTAATTTTAAAATCAACAATTTGGAAATAAGAGGTAGGAAACACACTGTAGCTAATGGACTTTGAAACATAATCAAGGAAAAGGTTGTAAACAAGATTTTTAGATCTCTGAAGTAACAGTATTAAGTTTACTAAAAAACTCAAGGGGACTGACATGTTCCCCCAACTCTATGCAAGTATCCTCAGAAAAAAAAAATATTTTTGTACCAGTGGCTACCAAAAAAGGCAGAAAATATAAGTAAAGCATCTGGCAAATAATTAGCATTACATGGAGCTTACACCATTAACAACTTCAAGACATATATACAGCTATTCTATAGAAAAAAAATAAATGCAAAAGTTCCATAAGTCTCAAGATCATGAATTAAAGATGTTAAGTCATTATTCAGTCGTGGTTTACTCAGCAAAATATGAGTAGCTGTTTCCAAACACTCTTATTTAATAAAGGCAGCTTACATCCCAACAGCAACTATGCAACTATGCAACATAGAAGCTAAACAAATTAGTTGCACAGAACATCAACAGCAAACAAATTCAATATTAACACTAACATTCAGATATAGCAACATTGCTCCTGTACTAATTACAGTATCTTCCTTTTCTTCTGCACAGCAAGAAATACACTTGTAACTGACGTTAGATGAGAGCATTAGACATTCAGAAACATATTTCTGAATCCTGTAAAGTATATTCCTGAGGAATATACTTCCACAGAATTTAACAAGTATGAGGCAATACTCTCAAGAGAATATCAAGTGTTGTGCAACTAAAGAAGGAAAAAAGAACATTACCACTAAGGAAAAAGAGTCTTTCAGCTGCACTGTTACTTTTTAAAAGCTACCAGTCTAACATTGTATTTGCTGGGGCTACTATTTCTGAAATAACAGTTTCTCTACCTGCCAAGGAATAAACTGCCATCAGATGCTGCAGACAAAAATCAAAAACAGTTCATAATCTGTATGAGATCCTTTTTCTACATTCTGGTAAAATACTCTGAGAGAAACTAAAAATTAACTTTTTACCTTGATTAAAGATGTGATCACAATTGCTCCAGCATTCACCATAGGGTTATGAGGCCTGTCTGTGAAATAAAGTTTTCCATTACAAATATATATTTCAAGACATGTTTGACAAAAAAAACCATTCAAATCTTTGAGTGAAAAAAATATTCTATATTCATGTCTGACTAAAGGCTATTGTTACAGAAGAGCTATTATATCATTTAAATTTTTAAAAAAATACTGCAATCCAACACTAAACACAATTTTTTGCAATTCTGAGTGAAGTATTTTACAGCTGACAACACGCTAAGCCTTATGTTACTTCACAGTCCAGTAAATTATTAAGCTTGGCATAATTTCTTTTCTTGAAAATTATGAATCCTCTCCAGTGTTCCAAGATCTGATCAACGCAACAACTGGAAAAACCCCTGTGGGACTTTCCAATTTGTCTCCCAGGTTATCAGTCTCAGTGATTTTAAAGTGTTAAAAACAGGTCCTTTAAAACCAAACAAAATACAGTTCTTGAATTTCCTTATTGCTGTACATGAATACAAAATTCCATTTGTTTCTAAATTCAGGGGTTTCTGCTGGGAGCTTCTGAAATGCCAATAACAATTTACTCATTTTCACTAGAACTTAACTTCCTTCATAGCTGACTTGCATAAACTTGCTATATTTGAGTTTTCCTTCTTATCACTGATCTCCATATTAACAGAATTTTGGCATTCCAAAGTCATTCTTGGCTGCTCATGTAAATGAATCACCTTCTTTTTCACTTTCTTTCCATTAAATCATTCTTCATCAGCTGTCTTACTTTTCCCAAATACAAAATCTACCTCCTGCAGTTACCTTTTTTCTTTTTTAACTAACATTTTTCCTGTTCCTTTTAACCAGAGTGTTGACTTCTGAGGGTTCTGTTGTCTGAAAACGTCACCCAATTCTCAATACATATTATCATGACAGGTTTGAATTCTTTTTTTACTGTTAACTTTCTCTCCAAATTTGCAAAAAATACTACTTTAAAACCACACAAAAAGTGTTCAATATTTTTATGTATGATGCATCTTAAAAGGAACTTCAAATGATTGTTTTTTGTGAAGATTAGTCCGATATTCACAGCACACACACACACATTTTCCCTGGACAGAGACACAGATCATGGTCAATGGCCCTTAGCCATCTATGACTATTAGATAACCTTCAAAAACTAATCATCAAGTTCCTTTCAGTATTTTTCAGAAAGTCAGTATTAAAATGAAACTATAAATAAATCAAGTTCTTCTATTAGTGGAAAAATAAGATCAATGCCTTCTGTCTAAAAAAGCAAAGCTCCTCAAAAATACAAACTTGTTGTCCAGATACTATTTTTAAACTTGTTAGTGCCATTCCTTATCTCCCTAAAACAGACTCACAAATTGTGAGTACACAAATTTAATTCGATTGTTCTTAAGATCCACCTACATCAGACATCCTGTTCTACTCTACTTGACTAATGCAAGCAACTAGGGTCAAATATATTTAACTTATGATTAAAACCAGATTCTGAGTAGGAAAAACATATCATTTCCACAGTTCCTCAGGGACAAAAAGCCTGAACACCACTAAAACACGTGACAAGTCCAATGACCCCTCAAAGCATCACAAATTGCTGGTCAGAAGGGATATCTGGAGCTCATCTGCCTCACCTCACACTCAGTGCCAGGCTATTGCCAAGGTTACATCTGGTCAGTCATATCTTGATCTGACTCTTGAAAACCTCGAGTGTGGCAAGTCCTCTGCTTCTCCAGCAATCCTGTTCATCCAAGAGGACAAGTGTACCCTAATATCCCATCTGCACCTCCCAAGCCACACTGTGGGGCTGCTGGTCCTTGTTACATCAGCTGCCACTGCCAAGAAGAGTTAGAGAACTCTTCATCTTCACAACAGTCTTAAGAGGCTTCCCCTTCCAACTGCTCCTTGGAAGTTTTATGTGCCCTGGGCTGCAAAGCACTGGCAGCTCTCCACTGGAGTCTTCCCCAGTTTTCCAACCTTCTGCTTAAACTGGGGATCCCAACTCTGGGCACACAGTCCAACACAGCACTGTCTCATGCATGATCAGAACACACTGTAACTCTCATTTCTTGCTCTACACTTCTCTTCTTTACAGCTTCCTCTCATCAAAGTATCATCCCAGTCCATAAACACACTAGTGACTTTATTATACACAGCCCATTCTGAAGTATCTTTAGAAATATTTTGCTCTTGATTCTTCTGCACATCTGTATGGTTTCAATCTGCCACACAGTACCAAAATCTGTGCCATGTGTATATTTGAATAAAAAGGATGTGTAATGCTTATTTAGTGTTCAGCAACTCAAGAGCTCACCAATGTGGTATGTCCATGCAGAGAATATACCCTCCAACACTGTTGCATCCCGTCTCTGAAGATGTCATCACTTACCTTCAATGTTACAATCAATTCTTGGTTACATTCTCTACTCTGAAGATTCCTGTCTTTCACTGCTTTTTATCTCAAGCCACACATGCTTGTCCTGGCCACTTTACAACTAACACATCTCCATGTGCTGCCCACACATGAAGAAGGGCAAGAACCTTCTGATAAAACAAAACAAGGACTTTCCTGAACCTGCTTCTGAAATCAAGTTGTGTGTTGTTCCCCCCTCAACAAGTCAGCAAAGAATATCCTTGTGGGAGTCTTTCGCAGCTGAAGGAAAGTACAGCAGTCTGGCTCAACACACGCTAAAATAAGCTGTCCCTTGAGGGTCTTTCCTACTGCTGCCCAACACCAGAATATCACAGAGTTGAGTAGGACACCTTCCCTTAACTCACTGCTGCCTCTTCTAAGCTGAATGAACCCTGTCCCTGTATTCAGGTCCCAGGGAAGTAGTTTTCACTATTATCTGCACAGCACCAGATACCACCCAAACACTTCCCAGACATACCTATCTGTAGTTGACAGAAAACCACCTATCTTGCCAAAACAGCTCCAGACCTCCTAGAGAGGTGGTCAAAGCCCTAAGCCTGCAAGTGTCTAAGAGGCACTTGCACAAAGCCCTTAATAGAGGATTGTTGTAGGTCCCCTCCAACTGAAGTATTGTATTCCATGAAGAAGCTCTCCACAGACTATTGGCCTTTTCTAAGGGCCAGGACGCCTAAATAAAATCTTATACTGAAAGATTTCTGCTAATTTCAAAGAAAAGCTGTCTTCTACTCCCATCAGTAACACTTGCATTCCCAAGTAATTTTTCACTTTTTGGGGATATATAATTTCTGACACTACTTTAATTTCTAAGGCAAGTCATACACAGGTCTATTTTTAACACTACCAACTATTGATATGCCTTACAGTGGGTGTCATCAGCAAGGGGATCCCACATTGTACAACAACAAAGCATGAAGACTGACACCGTAGTTGCAAGTTTGGCAAAGAGGTGAACAAATTCATCCCTTAATCTTTAGAAAGAGGTATCCAACTCTGCAGAGCCAACTGACATACATTACTAAAACCAAACAGACACACACTCTCTCTCTCTCTCTTTTATCAAATAACAGAGGATCTGGTCAGACTGAAAAAAAATAAATCCTTTACACAGCTTCTCTGCAAGTCACTTATATTGCTGTTTCATCTCATTATGCTTCAGAGTACATTCAAGTTTCAATCCTTAATGAAAAGCACAAGTCATGATAATTCTTTTTAACTGGGGCGGCCTAATTAAGTCCAACCCTGATGCAACAACTCTCTTGTATAAACAACCCACCTAACAGCCTCTGAATTATATTCTTCACTGTTACAGCATTATTTTTCCTGTGAGGAGGAGATACTTGCACAGAACAGACTTTTACACAGAGAACTGCAGTACCTTCAACAGGTATACCTAAATTCAAAATAGAATATAATTTATTTAGTTAACTAAGAAGCCTCTCCACTGGACACCACCATTGAATGGTGAAAAATACGTATTTATTTAATACCTCAGAACTGCCTGGCAATTAACACCACTGCTCTGGCAACCTGCCAGGCAATTATGACCTATGCAAACTAGACCTTTTCCCTAATGAGCTCAAATTACAACAATTTTCCTCTGCCAGTTCTTCTGACCTTTTTAGGCTGTCATTGGCCTTAGGCCTTTCTTGTGTGACTGGCTGGCAGTCTATGAGCACAGCAAGCAGAGGTTGTCACACATACACCATCTGGCATTTTAACATACAGAACAGTTCATCATGCAAGCTCTGAAATGACAAGAAATGTGTTTGTCCAATAAAAAATTTAAAGAAAGCATCACACTTTTGGTAAGAAAACCCTTCAGCAAAGTAATTTCCCGGCAATCCCTCATCCATTTAAAAAACAACTTTTATTATTATTATAATACTGAATTATTATAGCTATTATTCTACAAGTGATCATATTACTGGACTAATTCTACAAACAAGTATCATCAAGAGAAGGCTGGGTAAAAGGAACCAGCTGTTCACATACAGAGGTATTGTCTCAGACATTGCTTCATGAAAAAACCTTTAAACTGCTTACTGACAATGACCAGGAAAATTATTCCTGATAATGTCTGTTTCAGACATATTTTACTGTGCAAAATTTCAAAAGGAAATTTCAAAGGAATGAGTTTACTACTCCAGAAATCTGAACTGTTGGATGGGTCATATATTCTCTTTTGATAAAACAAGTTTTAAAACTGAATATTGACACGGCTGCAGAAGTTTCCAAATTTCCATTGCACAGCACAAGACATTTTCAGAAATTGGTATTTTTAGCTAGAATATACAATTATATTATAATATTGTCTGTTCTTTCCAGCTTGAATCTCAGTACCAGTAAACAATGAAATTTAAGAACCTCATGTTTTAGGAATCTGCAATGTAGTCAGTATTTAAAAAAAAAGCTTCAGATGCATGTCTTAACCAGTCCTGTGCATCACTTCATAAAATCTCGATTGCAAACATGAAAGTCAACTGTATCTGATTAATTAGAAAGCAAATAGATTTTTTTTAAAAAATCCAAATCTGCTCTTCAAAGTATTTCTGCCTGTTCCAACTGACAAATACTCTGGATATCCAAACTTCATATATTGTTTTAAATCTACAAGTAAAGCACAATCTCTTCTTCCCTCCTCTTGCTTCACCTGCAGAAACCCAGCCTCCCTTTTCTCTGTAACTGAAATGTTCCCATTTATTAGGATTCTACCTTCCATTTTAGTCTTTCACTTAAGAGGCCATTCAGGTCCGTTCTAGGACTTTTTTCTCATGGCTATTTGCCACAAAGGGCCATACTTTAAAACTCAATTTTCTATCTTGTGAATTAGTCTTCTCTATTAATTTCATGTTAATTTGTTAAACTTTCAACAATGCAAATTCCCTTGTGCATAACAGTCTTATAAACACTATTAAAGAATAACAGCAATATAAGAGACCACAGTCCACCAATCCATCTTCTCCTGTTAAAAGTAGCAAAAACATGTAAATATTTACTATACTTTCTGTCATTTTATTAAAAAGAGAAAAAAAAATCAAAATATCTACATAGTCCAAGGGAATAAATGGGGAATTTTTAGCACCCTCAAAACTTTATTTTATAGCAAATCTTTTGTAGGATGTAAAAGGCAAGTCTTCTTCACAATGTTACAACAGCATATTCAGAAATACAAGGAAAGCAAAAACAAGACAGCAAAAATTTGCTTAATTCCCTCTTGGCATTATGTATATTATATTATATATGGTGTTTCATCACCATTTACTAACATAATAAAAAAGAAATAAATTGAAAATATATATTTTAAAGTATGGAAAGATGAGTTTAAGGTATAAAAAATGTAATAATTTTTATATAAAAGTTGTTTGCATATATGAGCAAATATATTAAATACAACTATGTATCCTTACTATATTAATAATACAGATATTTAAGCCAGAATCCAATACAGCCCTTAACAAAAATATCATGCAAGCCTTATGCTGTTAATTAAATATTAATTGCAACACCATGGCAACAGAAACATTGTCTGTTCTCTTACTGAGACAGATCTGCTAGAAGAAACATTTCTATTTCAGAGATAACATCCACTATTTCCTCTAAGGCTCCGTGAGTCACACTTCTCAGATTTTTGCCATAATGTTTTTTAAAATAACATTTTCATATCTGAGAATACATACAATATTAAAAAGAAATAATCTAGACAAAATACTGTACAAGAAATTCTTGTTCAAACACTCCTGCCACAGGGTGGAGGGAAAAAAAGCAAGCACTTTTTTTTTTGAATCAGCAGCCAAATTCCATTTAGAACAATCTGTGGGAAGATGTGTTTCATTTCACCTTCTGGAAACCAGTCAGTGCTAGCCTTTGGCACCACCACCTGCTCCTCAGAAGGCTGAGAAGGGAAGCGATATACATGTTTCTCAAGATGGATTTAACATCTTTGATTCCTTCACCACCATTTTACAGAAGACATGACTAAGGAACACTTGCTACCAACTCAACTAAATAAACACAGATTCCAAATTACCTGCATTATCAAAATTCTTTGGGTTTTCCTACAGCTCAATAACTAGCAAAGAGAATAGAAACAACGAAGCATCTTTCACTAGTATTCTAAATTAGGCAAAAGTGACTGACAAAGTCTAAAATCTACCTTGCTATGGGCAAAGCCATAAGAGAAAAGACTGGAAAATGGAGTAGCTTGTTTTACAGTTTTCTGAAGTTGAATATTTGCATTATTCAGCGTTATGTATGTCTTACCATCTTCATTCAGGAACAGTTTGTTGAACCTTAACCCACTGGGCTCCTTCCCCACATATCTGTGCACATACTCCGTGCCCAGGTCATTGACAGCAATCGCGTATTTCAGAGGCTTCACGCAGGACTGGAGGCAAAAGGGGACTTTGGTATCACCCACAGAATGCCTGGGGAAAACAGAGAGGAAGAGGTTTGAAATTTCCTGTTTGTCAGCTCTGGCAGCAGTGTTCAATCCTACATCTATTCTTCAACATACTAGGGACTATTAAGAAAAGCATTCCAAAAAAATATATGCATGTTATGAATAAAAGTGATTTTAAAGAATGTAAGAAAGACATTTAAAGGTTTTAAGAACATAAGCTAAGCATAACAAACTTAGTTGCTAATGATTACTGCAGGTGTAACAACAAGAGCAAGTTCAGAAATGGGTCTGTGCAGGAGCAAAAAAAATCAGCTCAGACCTCCAGGATCACACTGACCCTACACAACTGCAAACCACATATTCAGCAGGGTCCAGCAGACCCAAAAATAGCCACTATACATATTCATGTCTGTATAAAAGAGGAGATACATTTTGGGTTTGGAATTTGTGGAAACAAGTAACTGCATTCACATAGCCTTTGGTAATGGCATAAGTATTTTATAACAATTAGGGTTCCTATCTTTGGGAAAGTTTACTTCCAGTATCCGTCAGACTGCATCAAAGAATGACTCATAAAAGCAGCATATGCCACAGCTAGAGCAAAAGGCTTGAAGCAATGACTTGTCTGATGACAAAATCAGAAGTGTATTTGATTATTTTCTTTGCAGAAAGCACGAGAAAGCTTCAGAGAAACTATTATAAAAGCTAATATTAAAGAACAATCACAAAAATTAAGATTATAAAAACTTCTATTAGGACACGATGTAATATCCAAAAGAAAGCAAAATGTCAATTTCAAATATTCAAAAGGATGAACACTTTTATTTTTAAAGTTGTTTTACTATGAATAGATTATAGTTCAACAGGGAGATGAAAAAAATTCTTCAGCTCACTTGTACAACTCCTCCCCTAGGGACTACAGAGCATATGGCTAATTAGAAACAAATATACAGATCATAACAGATCACATGAAAATGAACTCCAAGCCATTGTCATCATAAACAAGCCTGATGTTCTCTCAGGAATGCTCCATTCACAAACTCAACACCTAAAAACTCCAGTTCTCTGAACATGCACTACAACCACACAAACTGCAGGCCAGCAGGGACAGGAGAAGCATTTCACATGGTCTGGGCACAAAGGCAGACACAGAGCTCACATTACTCCTCAGCCACGTAGGGCAAGATACTCCTTTACAACAAGGCTCCTGTCTCTGCTATGCTGAATTACTAATAAAGAAAAAAAAAGGTAACATCACTGACTACATCTAAGAGCTTCATACACCCTTACAGGAGCAAACTTATTAAACCTGAAAAGCAAACCCATATTTAGTTCTGCCCAGTTTTCACATCTTTGTTTTCTTTCTAAAGAGTGTGAAGCTGCACTGTCTCAATGACACATACAGATTAAATAATAATGCTACAGTAAAAACATTAAAATGCAGAGAAGCAACTCTTAAGTACATTGTGACCTACACAAAAATATGGCTTGATGCATGAGTACTATCAGACAAAGCTCCTCAACTTCCAAAGATTAGTACTACAGAATCATTGTCTCTATCTTGTCCTTCAAATATTCCAAGAACCAAATCTGGAAGTTACAATATACCTCTGTCCATCCACGGTGCAAAGTGACACACCCCACAAATCAGGGCTGAACTTGGCCAGCTGTGGAATATAATCAGCAACCTACCACAGAGAGAAACAAAGAGACTTTACAACATCCCAAATATTTAACTAGATGTTAATTAAAATAAATGGCAATGGAAAGCATACAAAAGGATTATTACATTCATAATCACCTGGTATATCTAAAACTTGATTACAAATTATTATATTCACTAGATAATTATTAAACATTTTTTAAAGCAAAAATTTCAGCACATTCTAAGATGTATCTGTGCTCTAAATTAGAGTATGTTCAGCATTTTCAAATGCTACAAAATTTTAGCTTGTAACACAATCTTGGCTTTTCAATTAATTTATTGGAAATAAGCACTGGAATACATTTATTAACAAAGGTATGATGTTGAGAGTTAATTTTGTCACACAATCCAGCCAGTTGTGCAGGTGCATAATTCTTCTACAGACTAATTATACAGTCTGACAAATTATACAGCAGTTCAGGTAAAATAAAGAACAATGCTGTTTTCATATTCCAACATCAAAACTCCACAAGATTGTTAAGAGGTTGGGAGCTGTATTTCTAATACAGTTTACAACTTCCAAAACTCCTATCAAGTTATCAGTTTAATTTTGCTGAAAATGTTAAAAGAATTCTGTTCATTTAACAAATAATGTGGCTAATATCAAACAATCTACAGAAGTCTGACACTGAATTCACAAATAGGTTACCTTTCCTCCAGATTGTTTTTTAGCACTTTCATACAGCTCATCAATATGGGAAGTAAATGACATAAAATCTGGAATGACAAACTTCCTCCTGAAAGCTTGGGTAAGCAACACAATATTACTTTGTACACACCTGCAAAAAAGTTAAAGAAGTCTATTAGTATGTTGACAATATACTGTCCAAAAGCATAGTTAGGTATTAATTGCATGTTATTTAAATAAAGACCATCAGTCCCTCAAAGTTACATGTCTACAACTCTTTATTAGAAAGACTTTGAATCTGGCATTTTAAGTTGATGTTTTTTAATAATTTACAGTAATTTTACTGAATTAATTTTTATTCCTTTCTACTTCAAGTTCTCTTTGGAAGTGTCAGCTGTGAGGCTGTACTGCAAGGCACCACCCATCTGCCTTCAAGCAGCACCTCAGCTTGTGTAAGGGATCTAAGCCACCCAGTTCTTAGAAGCAAGCCATGTGAAGGTTATCTCATCCAGCCCCTGTCCAAAGAAGTGCTAATTTCACAGTTAGGTTGGACTTGTGAGGTTCAGAGTTTGTTTCTCTCATTCCACTGTTTCACCATGAACTGAGTGAGAACACTGCCAACAGACCAAACTGGAATGTGATGCCACTTTAATAAGAGCAAAACTCTGTGGAAAGAACTTGATAACATCTCCTAAACTAAGCAAAAGTTAATAGTGAGCGGTTCTGCAAGTCTCTTGCTTCCATTTACCAGCAGTTAAGGAATCTTTGCTGCCTCCTGCACAACAACAGAGTTGCACTACTGTCCACACCCTCTGAACCTCAGCCCATCTGGTGCACTCAAAAACTGATGAGGTAAAAAGGAAAGGACTTATCTAGGCCAAACAGAAGGATGAAAACACAAGCTGAAACAGGCTGAAAGTGGTGTGTCTGCTGGTGGGGGGAGTGAGCAAGAGCAGGCTGGGAATTCACAGCCTTTATCATGTCAGTTGAAATAGGACCTGATAAAGGATATTAACAGCCCTACCCCAGTGCAAAGAAGAGAAAGGGAGGTTTAACACCAAACAAACAGTTAACATTCTCATACCATGCAGTGTTGACAAAAGCAGAAACATACTATTAATGCAGGCAAATGGAAAGTTAAGAACATCCAGGCACATGCTACAAAGAACACATCCTTCCAATGAAGACTTATTCAGAAAAGCAAAAATTCAGTTTTCAGGGAAATACTTCAACTTGGAACAGACATTCCAATAATCTTCTTATTAAAAGTCATTATCAGTTCAAACTGAAGGTGCATAAGGGACCAGTGAAGAGACAGCATTATCCTCCCTTTGAATTCCCCCTCTTTTTTTAACCTTAAGTTTTAATTCCTTTGTACTTGGGATGACTTGATCCCAAATTCAACTGGCAGCCATTTCAAATGCTGGTAGACACTACTCTCCAAAAGTGAAAGAAAAATGGTAGGGAAATTTCTATTGTACACACTGTCAGCTTAAAAACAGCTGTATGTAATGTGCTGCTTTGTTAGTTCATGTGAAAATTGCAACTGAGTTGGTTTTGTTGGAAACTGTCGTATTTTTTTCCTGTATCTTTCAAAAAATCCTGTTTGCTTTTGTTCCCAGCAGCCTCCAATTACAGTCACCTGCTCCAGGTGCAAAACTCCTTTTCTAAAGTAATTAATAACAGTGATAGCAACTAAGGGTGCAGAAGGAGTAACAACATAACATGCACTGGGTTTAAATTTGATGCACTCCTACATTGTCTGTACCAGCTGGACTCCTATAAGAAAAAAAAGTAGTCTCTGAAAGTTCACCTAAACCTAGTTGAAGAACTCCATACAAAGCGTGGAGAACAACAAGAAGGCAGTATGCATTGAAATACAGTCCTCTGACATCACATTCTGTTTCTGAAATGGGAACAGCATCTGCGCATTTACAATTTACACCAAGCCTATGATGCTCACTTCAGCAGTTCAATCATTTTTAATCTAGAGATTGAAACTCCCTGCAGAAATGGCTATGCTGGCAAAGGACATCCCTTTTTGGTACCAGTTTTTGTTCCCTGACTCTGTCAAGGTCACTGTCCATGTATTTATCCTGGTACTCCTTAACCTGGGCAAATCCTATGAATTCACAGACTAAATTCAATACAGGGGCTCAAGTAATCCAGCAGGGTATTCAGAGCAGTTACAGGATGGACAAAATAACAGGGGCCTTAGGGAGCTCCCCTCCACAGAGGACATGAGCCATGACAGCCTCTGACACTCTGCAAACGGTAACTCCTCCCCACCAGAGTATCCAGCAGCTTTACACCCCAGGTAACCCATCAGAGATGGCAGGCCTCACACTCAGGAAAAGGGGAGCAGAAGGAAAAGATCACACAGAGGAATTTAAGTAAGTGGCTCTATCGATAAATAGAAATCTTTCTATGGCCAAATTTTATGAACTTGGCTCTGATGCCCCACATGGCTTCAGCAGAGTTTGAGAGAGCTACACTGAAAACCTCCCACGTTGCAGCAGGGGGCTTCCTACCTCCAACAGTTCAGGGGATTTTGGAAACATCACCTTGGGGCTTAAGTTAAGAATCACTTTGTTTCCTTTACCATTCAACTTGCTACTTCAGCATTATATCTGTTACTCAGTAGCTATCACCTCACTCAAGTGTACCCCACTTGCAAATTAACTCAACCCTGAGTGCCTTGTGCCTTCTTGCCTTCTCCTGCATTCACCAAAATACGGTTAGTTAAGAAACTGGGCCTTCTGCAAGTCCTATATTTTTCTGTCAGCAAAATGCTATGAGATAAAGCAAAAGCTAAGAGTGGCAGGAGGATTTCTTACCAAGATTATTGGAATTTATTTCTACAAACTAGCTATGTCATAGAAACACGTCTGAAAAAACAGGATACGTCAAATTGAGGACAGTTCAGGAGGAAAATAGATATGGAACATTGTACATGCTAATTAAGTTGCCTAAGTTTCTTCTAAAAGTAGGCAGTACTACTACTAGTAAGTAGCTAAACTGCCAAAACAATAAAGGGAAATTCAAAATTCACATAGCAAGCTGTATTCCATGCTGCACTGCTTTTTCTTATTGAAGTGGAGAGCACTGGAAAGCCAAAAAATTTTAGTCAAATTGGAGCCTAATATTTAGAATCACTACAAAGGCATACAGAAACAGACACTACAGATGCAGGAACTAACATATTTTACTGGTAATTTCTACTGGACATGATTGACTTAGGCAAGCTTATGCTACCACTATTCCACATCACTTAACCTCGACACTTCATCTGATCTAGCAGCTTTGGTTTCAAATTCAAGAGGGGAATTACACCACTGACTTTCAGAGTTAGGGAACTGAAGCTTCAAAATCTTGAGGCAAGTACAGTCAGGGAGACACATTATTATATTTCACATCTCAAATACCTGTAGAAGAATACAGGTCTCTTCACAGCAAATGCAGTGTGCCTAGGAAGTACAGACAACTCAAGTTTGGGGTTTTAGCATTTACAAAAAAGGCTGAGAAGAAAAACCTGTTATGTGAAATAAGGTTCACTTCTCCACTCTCTGTATTGTCTTATGTTCAAAAGCCTTCCTACACAAGAAGAAACCATGCAGAGCTTTCTACAGATTATTATAGTAACAACTACACCCCTAATACAGAGAATCAAACCCCAAAGATGTGACACAGAACATAAACTAATCCTGTTAATTAGCAACCACTTGTCCTTTTCCAAATGTAGAGCCCTTGCCCGAAACATAGTTCATAGTTTACTAGGGCAAACAAGCCTTCTAGTACAAATGTCACAGCAAAAGTTTTTCCTTTCCAATCCATCCACACAACAGGAAGGTTTCTGAATCTCCATTTAGAGTTTTACTGAGCTGACAAATAACTAGTGAAGACCTGGCTCTTGAATTTGATACAGGAGTAAAGTTAGTCCATGTTGTACCTTAAAGAAGTCAACCACATCTGATTAAGTTGACTGGCTTGTTCTTTTTGTCACACACAGACATTCTTTTTTCTCAACGTTTCCAAAAATGCTTATAGGTATTTTACTACATATAACATATATTTTCATGTTTATATTTACATCAATTATGTGAATAAATAATAAAGCATAAGCATATACTATATAGTTTATATGCTTTTATGTATACAAAATATACAAAATTGTATATGTAAATACAGCTTTTTTAAACACATACATATTTTAAATTGTAACTGAGAAAAGCACTGAACAGCATAAGTTCACAAATGTAAAAAATGCTACAGATAACAAAAATGTACCAATTTCATGAAAGAGTCAAGTTGTAGATATTATATGATTTATCCTGTAAATGGAGTAAAAACATAAAATGAAAAATAGTCTGAAAATTTCATTTCAAGATTTAAGAGCCCCCAAACTTACAATCTTTTGGACCACACAAGCTGTAAGTAGAGAACCAAAGGAGTTTGCTTGGAATGAACGTAAGTGTTTGTACTGTTCAGCTAACTGACCACAGACTTTGCTTAAAAAAATAAAATAGAAGCATCACTAAAATATAGCACACAAATCTTTTCCAAAACAAACCTCAGGAGTGCCTTCAGTCCTAATTCCTCCCATCTCTACATATCTTGAAATTCAACTTTGCTCACTTTTAGAATTAACTACATACATACTCTGAACATCTTGCCTCACAAAGCAGCATCCTGAACTTCAGATCAAAAACTGACGCTGCAGTGAGAGAGCACTTTTATGTAATCACACTAAATACCCCACGCTGCATCAATTAATTTATTGGCATCTGACAGAGCTGCAGTATGGGGTCAGACACACAGGCAAAAAACACTGACACATTAAACTCTTGTGGAGATCACACAGCCTGTCTGCTGCATGAAACCTGAGGAAAAACTTGTATAAAAACAGCATCAGGAGCACATGTTTAACTCCCTTTCTAATTACACACTGGTTTATACACTTTGTGTGTCTCCTTCACACAGCCACCAGTAACACACAGACAACATTCCTTTAGAATTACACAGTTAGATTACTGACAGAAAATTTACTTTTTAAAAAGGTCTTTGTCCAGCATAACACCATCTGAAGTTGTCTGAAGCGTCAGCCTTAACATATCCATGCACTCTTTCAGCCGAGGATCCGACGTACGTAATCCTGTGGATTTGAGTGCCTGTAACATAAAATAGGAATTACTAAAGTGAAAAGATAGGCTACTACAATCAAATTATCTCCTGCTCAGTATTTGTATCACAATAACAGACATCTGCCAACTGCATTATCAACACAGAGACATTCAGTTACTTTATTGATCCTTTGGCCATTTTTGATGTCAAAGCATTAATGTCATTCAAAATCTACAGTGGTCTAAAAACATTTTACACAAGTACAAATACTACCCTGCCCTGCCATAGGCACAGATGCTTTCAAAAATACTCTTTGACACATCAAAGAAGTGTATAATAATACTGATAGACTCATTCTTCTACTAAGTACAGAAAAAGTTAGGGAAAAAACCCAGTTACATTCCTTCCCACGGCTAAACACATATAACAGAAATTCTGGCATTTAGAATGTTAAAATAACCTTGTGGTGGTCAGCTCTCATACAGTACTCTGGCACAGTAAACTTACAGTGATGAATTTATGAACTGGTATTTTTTCTTGTCCTTCTGCAATAGTATAGAAAAGTAGATCTTCTAAGCTAGGAAGGAGACCTTGCTTCATTTCACTGGAAAACATAAAAAAAGAAGAACAGCATAATTATTTTAGTGTCCATTTTCATTTATACACATTTTTCCATTCTCAGCAAGATACATTCACTACCAATGTAACTGCTAGCACTAATTTCAAAGAACACCTTTATCACTGAGCACAAAGCTTAATTAAACCTTCAATAGAAAAAAACAGCAATATCAAAAGTAGTATACACAGATTTTACAACAGCAAACACTATTAACTGAACACAGCCATATTTGCTGTCACACGTTTACTGCTGAGGTTATATTGGACTTTTTTGGGGAGCAGATTAATGACATCTCTTCCTGATATTACAGAGGATACATGTGCTACTTTCAGAAGATAAATTATTTATAAGATTCAGAGGCCTATGTGCCTCATAAAACCACTGTAAGAGCACACTGACCCAATCCAATTACAGGCAAGAGGACGAGATGGTGAATGTGTAGTATTTCCTTAAAAACAGTCCTGTTTTCTGGAGGAGTCCTGAAGTCCCTGTGCTTCCAGAAGCTTATGTAAGGCACACCAGTTCCCCTGGAAGCAAGCAAAGCCATCTGCAGTGTAACAGAGTGCCCTCAACCAGTGACTCTCATCACACCTACTTAGCAAAGTAAACCTGCAGTGTCCATACACCTTTAATGGTCATTGTGCTTATCAGTGCAAACACACCAGCTCTCCAAGGATTCCAGGTGTTGGCTCTTTCACTCCAGAGAAGCTTTCCCTATGCCTGTGTTTTTCCCTAACTTACATCTCCTTTTCATGTGAAATCTGAAGGAAACCTACCTGACTAAGCACAGAGGTTCCTGGTAAGACAGAAAGCTGGAATAGCAACAGCTTTCCCTCAAAGGCTTTGGAAGTTCATAGGTTTAACCTGTAAGAAGTTTTGCCTTTCCCTGATATTCCAAAGCATCCTGCAGAAGGTAGGAGTCCAAGTGTGTATTCAGTTCTTTACACTGCCCTCTTAAGCATGGCATGAGAGCACACAGCTGGAACATGCACTTCCAAACTGCCAGGGACAGTGGAAACAAAGGGATCTGGATCAGTTCTTTTAGTCCCCTGAAGTGCTCAGGTTTGTTTCTAGGCAAAGTCAGTTTAGAAGAAGCTGATGTTCTGAGGTCTGACAGGCAGAAATAAATAAAACCCAAACAAATCAGTTCTCTAGCCAATGTAGACATCAACTGAAGTGCAGAGCATGCAGTCTTATACTATTTTAGCCATCAATTGCAAAGGTCAATCTTATAATCTAATAATGGCAATGCATTGCTACTGTACTGTAACAGATAAAAGTTATTTCCTGAAAATACAATGCTCAGTGGCAATTTATGTATTTTTACACATTTATGCACATGTGTACAAAAAACAAGTCCAAAATCCAGTTATTGAAGTTTTCACAAGATTACTAATTCTTTGAGTAACAGAACTCAAGGTTATAACTGCAAAAATAAAATGCTACAACTGAGCACAGACACCAGGTAGGCCAATGCAGTCTTACAGACTGATGTTTAATCCTCTATCTTCTCCCAATGCTTAAACAAATCAGATTTATGATTATTTTTAATAAAAATCTGATTATATTCAAATACACTCTTAAATTTAAGACAACCTCTAGACTGCCCTTGCCTCCCTCCTTCCCTCACAACTGTGAAAACCAGTAGTAAAAAATATCAACTCTCATTTTCCAATTTAAAACACTGTACTTACACACCAAGAACAGAAGACAGCTTTGTAAGCCAACAGAACTTTCCTTGTCTTACAGTCTGGATTTTTTTTTTTAAATTATGCTGGCTGACTAATGCACAGACAGGCTGGCAATTCAACCAACACAAACCCTTGCAACCACCTCAAGCAAATTCCTGAACACCCCTTTTCCCTCCACACAGCATGTTTCACCTTCAATATTTTGAGAACGGTATGTCCAGTCAAGCCAACAGAACCAGAACCACCCAACACACCAATTAAAGCTTCACCCTTAACTCTGCAGGTACCCAATTCTAAGAGTTACACTGAGTTACACTGTCTACACTGCTGCAGCTTCAGTACTTACACAGAGCCTTTCACTGAGCTCCCCAAAGCATCAAGCTGTCATGTTTAAAGGAACATCTCTGCTACACAACTCTCACTGGGCTCCTGAAGGTCTGGCAGAGGAAACTTCCCTGTTTCACCATGGCAAAACAAGCCAGCAAAAACACTGAGAAATTTTAACTGATAACCCATTTAATTGTATTTCATTTCTGAGCAATTACTCAGAATTTTACAGCTGTTTCAAGTATGGAATTTCTGTCTGGAAAGGTGTAGGTAAAAACTTCAGACATTCGACCAAGATTTCATCTGCTTCTTTGTCCCACAGCATAAAATCTCTCGACACAGTTGCCATACCTTTCACATCTGCTGCTGTTCAATATTGGGTCACTCAGCCTAATTAAACAGCAGATCTGCACTGACTACCAAAGCAAAGAGGATGACACTCAATATATTTACAGAAAAATTCCTCTTTGTCAAATAGTCCATCTTTTGATAAAGTTTATCAGCTAAATAGGGGTGAAAAGGCTTGCTCTGCAGTTTATCAGATCAGTGATGTCAGTAAGTAATGTTTGCTTAACCTTAAAGATGTGTTTTGGCACCATGAACACACTTAGCAAGATAATTCTGTTCAGCACATGTAAAAAGCTGTTTTTCAGGTCAGGGAACTTGCAAATTTCACAGTCAAATTAAGTGGAAATTCCAGTTTCATGAATAATGACTTCTGATACTTATTTCCCTTCTTTTAAAAAAAATAAGTAATTAAGCCCCAGACTATTATACAACTAGTATTCTAATCTGTGGACTACAATACTCGTGGATGGTCCAGAGTGCCCTTAAACACAAAGGAAAAAAGAACATAGGAATTCCAAGCAGAAGGACTTTGCAGTCCATATCACTCCTTCCCTCATCTCTTCCTTTTGTATCACTAACACCAGGTTCCAGGGAGGATTTCATTTTAACATATGCTGAATTATAATTTCTACAATAGAAACAAGATTAAATGTCAAATACCACCAAACATTCCTACTTCGTACTTCAAGGTGTAACTGCCAAAATGCAGAACAGGATTTACAGAACAACAAATGATCATTTATAGATATGATACTGCTAATAATAGTTTCAGGCCCATTATGAACCATAAGACACCAGTCATAAAAATATGAGGTCACAATTACTGCCACAAACGACGGTCCCTCAGGGGTCTGTTCTGAGACCAGTACTGTTCAACATCTGCTGATGGCACCAGGCTGAGTGTGGTGGTGGACAAGCCTGAGGGATGGGATACAATCCAGAGGAATCTGAACAAACTCAAGAAGCTTGTCCAGGTGTGAACCCCACAAGGTTCAACAGGGCCAAGAGCAGGGTTCTGCACCTGGGGCAGGGTAAACGCTCATACACCAGGCTGGGGGATGAACGGATCGAGAGCAGCCCTGCCACACCGGACTTAGGGATGCTCTTCACCAAGAGGATGAGAGGCTGGACACAGCCCAGCCATGTGTGCTGGCAGCCCAGAAAGCCAAACATGGCTCAACACTGTCAGCAGGCTGAGGGAGGTAATTCTGCCCCCCCATCCCACTCTGTTGAGACCCCACGTGGAGTGCTACGCCCAGTTCTGGGGTCCCCAGCACAGGGAAGACGGGGAGCTGTTGGAGCAGGTCCAGGGGAGGACACCAAGATGATCAGAGGGGTGAGCATCTCTCCTGTGAGGGAAGGCTGAGGGAGTTGGGGTCGTTCAACCAGGAGAAGAAAAGGCCCCTGGGAAACCTCATTGTGGCCTTTCAGTACCTAAAGGGGGGTCTGTAAGGAAGATGGGGACAGATATTTTAGCAGGGTCTGTTGTGACAGGACAAGGCATAATGGTTTTAAACTAAAAGAGGACAGATTTATATTAGATGTAAGGAAGAAACTTTAAGATCAGGGTGGTGAAATGCTGGAAAAGTTTGCCCAGAGAGGTGGTATAGACGCCCTATCCCTGGAAACATTCAAGGTCAGATTGCACGAGGCTCTGAACAACCTGATCTAGTTGAGGATGTCCCTGATTATTGCAGAGGGATTAGAGTAGATGACCTTTGATGGTCTCTTCCAAACCAAACTATTCTGTGATTTTGTGAAAGCTGCAAAGGCTGCAAGATAAACTGGCACCTTGAAGTTGTCACTGTCCCACAGACAAGCATCCTCAGCCAAGAGACTTGTCACACTTGCCACTAAGTAACTACTTTCTGTCCACTTGCACAGTGAGACACTGATCCCATAACTGCTGGGTAACTACTTACCCAAGAACTCACCAAGATTCAAGAAATACCTATGCATTTATGAACTTAGACCAAAGATAGATATGTTTAATAGACATCAAAATGTTTATGGTAAACCCAAGAACTGTTGCTTCAAAACCTTGGCCTCTACAGAAGTTATGAAAGGTCTAATGAAAGCGCACTTCTAACAGTTCCTCGCACCCCTGAGTATTATATCCACACTCCAACAGGAGTGCCATTGAAATGAACCACTGCCTGGTTGCTACAGTTATTCATCTGGAGTCTGGCCTGGGTGCAATAGCAAAATTTATTTTTAAAGGTATCTCCAGAATTCATCTCTGTCCTTAAAAAAGAGCACTACCACTCCTCTGTTATTCAAAACAAATAAAATGTATTTATAAAAATTAATAACCCCCCATTAACCATTTTGTTATATTCCGTACACCAGTATCCACCACTATTGCAATTTAGCTGTAAAAAGTCAGCAATTTGGCTTTTTTAAAAGTTAGGGTCACTCACATTTTGCTCCTGCTTTTCACCTTAATCAAGGCCTTTGTAATTTAGAAATAGCTTATAATCAGATAAAGAGTCCAGCATAAGATGCAAGATGAATGGTGCACTCTCATACTGAAAGTAAAAGTGAACAATGCAGTAATATTGAAAATGGAAGCAAACGCTATTAAATACTATCCACGTCTATAACTGAGGGCTGTCCTAGGTCACTGTGTTTTAATAACTCAGGCATGAGCATAGATATAACTGCATTGTAATCCACAATCTTCATTAATTAAATTTACCAGTCTGTGACCACTTTCAGTTTAAGCTCAATCGTTTTTCCCTCTCCACAACAGTTTCAGTTTCAGCAGGATACACTGTGGGAAGGCTGGAGAGCAGGGATAAGGAGGTGGTGAAGACGGTCAGGAAAAAATTTGCAAGGGGATCTGGTTATGAAATGGGATACGAGTTGTTTCATCAGCCACAGACCTCATAAATTATTTCCTCTGTGAGGAATTAAGCTGTTCTAAATTTCTGCACAGTCTTTGCACAAAACATTTTAGGCTTTCACTGTCAACTCCTACTCTCTGTACATGAGGACTGCTGGGCAAGCAAACAAGCAGGAAAACCTTAGTGCTGTCTTTTGGCATCGTGGGTTATTCCACCATCCCAGAACCATGACCTTACAGCCAAATAGGAAAAAATAATCCCCCAACACTAAAAAACAAAATAAAAAAAGAAAGCACAAAAAGGACTATTGCCCTTCCAGTCAGGGCCACAAACCACGTGCCAAACACAACTCAAATGCTGGATGCTCGGGATGGCAAAGTGCTGGAATCAGCAGAATGCACAGACTGCACTGACTGAGCCCACTTGTCACTGCAGTTCAGAAACATGCCCTTTGAAGAACTTCACTTTTCTTCTGGACCCTGTGTTCTGCCTTAACCTAGCAATGATTTCCACATGTAATGCACCATTTGCAAATACTTACTGAAGATTTTCATAGTTCTGCATTAATATAAAAATGAAAATATCCAACAGCCTGACTAATGTGCCACCAGGAATTCCTGCACAGCCTGAAATGAAAAGGAAGTTCCCAGCTTTTCCCTTGTTCATAACTACATGCTAGATGTTTTACAGACTTTCCCCTTGTTCATTTTACAGTAATGCTCAAAGAAATAGCATCTGACTTTCAAATACACCTTTTGTCAAAGGCCAAAAATGATTAAAAGTGTTTGACTGGTTTGTGACTACATGGCTTTACCACGTACATTAAAAATTATAGATTTTCCCTAATTGATGCTAGCTGTAGAAAGCTGATGACAGCTCAGTTTAAGAAAATGTTACCTCTTCAATAAATCACCTTTGCAACATCCTCAAAAACCCATCACAGTTGGCAGGCTGGTTTTCTTCAAAGTTTTTAATGGTACTGTCTGTATTTCTTATTGAAAGCAGAAGTGCAGCCTTTATAAACCACACGTACTTGGGCCACAGCTGAATCATTTTTTTGCTCCAAAACATTATGTACAGAGCCAATTCAAAGAGGAGAACTCATCTTTGTGGAACAATGGTATAAATATAATCCCCACACGACTGTGTATTACACTGCACAAGGTTATATAACCTGACATGCAAGCACTTCCTAAGGCATCTGACAGCAGGAATTGCAAGTGATGCCTCAAGAAGGCTCTGACCCACTGAACCAAGATGGGCAGCTACGGCATTTGCTGGGAAAAAGGGAGAAGAATGAGGCAAGTCTCCTTCCCCATCTGCCATGTTGAAGGAGTGCAAGTTCAGGCTAAAAAAAACCACCTCACAAACCACAACTCAAAAGCAGAACTATTAACAAGCAAAGGGCTGAAGCCTTCCTGACTCGCCCTGTGGAATCTTTTCCAGACTTCCTCTTAGCATTAGACTAACAGAGACTTCGCTAACTGCAAAAACAAGGCACTTGTTAGCTCTATTTCTTCTATCATTTGCTTTTTTGATCTAGGTAATAAGCACAGCAGACCCTGAGAAAGGAGTTTGGGGTTAGATTTTAATCATGCCACCCCATAACCAGCTCATAGGATGTCTCCAGGAAAGCCATGGGGCACGTTTTAAACACACACAGAGATGAGTCCTCACTTGCAGTTAAGCTGTCAGACTTATCTTGAAAGTTCATCAGAGATACTAAATGCCCTCAAGCTGAAACAAGTAATGGGCAAACTGTCAGACGGGGTGGTAGGAAAGGAACGAGACTCTCACGAGGACTTGCACAATGCTGAGGGCAAGCAGAGCAGAGTGCTCTGCCGACCCGTTTACCACATCATTACTCTCTACCCCTAGCACTCAATATCAGTCATTACCAGGGAGGAAAAACGGAGCTGATGCGCCTGTCCCTGACTTTCTTTTTTAAAGAATATTTCAGGTTCTGAGTGAAGGAATATTAACTTCAGAAACGTGTACAGCCTTATCATTCTATTACTGCACGTACCTTTGTCACTAAGGGACAAACAAGGACCTCTTGGCACTGGCACCTCCGAACATCTGTACTCACCACTGCCGGGTGGGGTATCTGTCCCTGGCTACTCTACATCACAGACTGGTCGGGGCTGGAAGGGATCCCTGCATATCACCCAGTCCAACCCCGCTGCCAAGGCAGGGGCACCTGGAGCAGGTGACACAGGGACGCGTCCAGGTGGATGGAGACGCGGAGAGGACGGCGCTGCAAAACTTCCAAGGCGGCCCCACGCCCCACGTACGCCGCCTTTAATAATTAACACAAGATGACACAGCTTTGGCTCCTCTCGGAAAACGTTTTTTTAGGCGAGAAGCAGCGCTAGAAAGAACTCCCCAGGGCACGCCGCCTGCTGCGACCTCACGGCGGGAGGGACCCCCA
>VXBA01004775.1:459781-477464 GCA_013399895.1 Serilophus lunatus | reverse complement strand
CTCTTGAAACCCCCCCCCCCCCCTAAAACAGAGAGGGTTTTGTCACCACTTTTCCTTGCACTCTGAGATAACCACAACTAGACATTATGAATAGCTAGACTTATGCTTACACCACAGCACAAATACCCACAGGAGTTCCCTATGCTAATGTACTGTCACAACAGCCATGAGGGTTTTTGGAAGCAGATTTAAAGATAGCTGATAATCTATGCCTATCAAACAAGCCTCTGCACACCAATGGTTTTTCTTCCCACTGAACAAGGAAACTTGAAATACCAGTGTGGGATGTGTAATCTTGTGCTGCACTTACTTCACATACAAAAATGCAAAGTACCTACAGTTCTCACATACTTATTACGTTACTTATTATATTTCCTGGAACTAATTTTGGATTTCCATTTGCTAAGTCTTTTTTGGCAAGCCTATACTGCCTCTTTTATCCTGCCACCCAATAACAATATTTCTCATTTTTAAAATTCTGTTATGTAAAAAACTCTAAAGATAGTCTCTCGAGCACCTTTTCCATTCTCTCTACAGAGGCTGCTGCTGTCAGACCAGAGACAGCGAGCTCGTTTCCAGGATGTGCTAATTCCAGGTCACTAATTGAACACACAGCTCTGCAGACACTACAAGATTCCCTGCTGAATTTTAGTGCCAAGGTGTTTTTTTGGTGTTTAGGCAGCTGTTTAGCCACAACCTGGTTCAAAAAACTTGTCCAATTCATCTCTTATACGGTAGCAGGGGAAGAAGTAGAAGAATGAAAAATGTAATGATCTGGATCTTTCATTTTAGTGCTCCAGTTTGTGTTCAAAACACTGCAGATAAGGAGGTGGGAAAGAAAAGAAAAAGCCAGTACATTCACAAAAATGTTTGCCTCTCCTAATAGTACCACGTGCTACACATTTTTGACCCTACAGAAACTCTTTAATTTTACTCACTTCCTTCCCCCCCCCCTTTACATGCTATTGCCTTATTCCTTTATTTGACCTTTTATTACCTTCATATCAGTTGTCTCATGATGCAACTATTCTTCAATAAAGCTTCTCTTAAAACTCACTTAAAGAAATTAATCCTCATCTTTTCTCCCTGGAAACTCCTTTGTGTGTTTTTTAGCTCCTGAGGGCAGAAAATGCAAGTTGCTCTATGTGTGGGACTACAGATACACAGCTTGGGAACAATGTGAAATGATAAATATAGTTTCAGATCCACAAAGTTCAAGGGCAATAGTGACTCATTCGCTGTTATGAGAACTTTTGCTGCATAATTCAGGCCATCACTCCTTGCTTCTACTATGACTAAGCCTGAGACATTTCGTGCAGTAAATCTCTCCCCTCCTCCCAGTGGTACAGGTATACCAGAGAGTCTTAATCTAAAGCGAGATTTTTTTTATTGTTATTTTAAAATAAGCCATAAGAAATGTTGCAAAAGTGACATCACAAATAGAACCGTTTGCTCATGAAAAGCATTACACATCAAACCTGTTAAACCAATACTGATTTTTGTTTTGTTCCAGATGTTAGACTGGGCTTTCCCACATCCCAGTGAAACTCCCCTTAGACTTCCCCCTTGAACAGAGCGATATTACTCGTCTCTTTGAAAAGAGAAGACGTGCCATCTGCTCTGCCATTCTGTGTTTCACACAGCATCCCAAGAGAAACAGAAAATCACAAAATGGTTTCCAGCATAGTGCACAGAAATTTGAAATTAAAATTTCCTATAGCTTTCGACTTGGTTACACAACCAGCGGTAACCATAAGCCAATTATTGTTGGTTTGATTTCCACAACTATATGTGCTATTTTGTAAGACAAAAATTATGAAAACTTAAGACAAGGTTCCTCTGTAAAGAAAAAATAAAAAGGTCTTTTAAATAGACATTGTTTTTAAGTATTTCCCCTAAGATGTACTGTAGCAAAATATTCCTAGTATATCCCCCTAAAAATAATCCATATTTCAGAGGTTTTCCTTTCTAAAAAGGGCATAGCAGTGTTAATCTCCTAGGAGAAAGGGCTCTGAAAAGCAGGTGGAAGGAGGTCTTTCCAGTTCAAGCACATACACTGATATAACAGCTTTCAGGAAGGTTAAATCCTCCCATCAGATCAGCAGGACAGATCTCAGATAAGCAGCAGAAATTAAGGATTATCTTGACTACGACATGAACTGTTTACTTTGCTATTTTAAATAGTTCTGTTGGCTCCACTTCATTTGTTGCTGGGTAATGCTTTCCAAAAGAGAACTAAGGACCAGATACCACTATTTATCTATTTGAACATTCTAATGATTCTAGCAGCAGTTCCTAAAAAATATTTTTCTTCTTTTGTGAGGCTCACTTGCTGCACGTTTGGGTAACATTTTGCAACATTTTGAAAGGTGGCCAGTCACAAGAATCATTCCCCATTGGGTTGTACAGAGGACACAGGACAGCTTCCTCTGAGCGTAGAAGTATAAGCAGTAAGTGGTTACTATTTAATCTAAGAAAATGAAGGTTCAAATATCTGGGCACAATAGGTCAGGAAACCAACAAGGAGGAAAATATGCAGAGGACTTAAACTGGAAGGTAACATTTGAGGGAGTGACCTCAAATGACAAGCAAAAATGTAAAATCAAAAATGCCCTCCCTGTGTAGTGCATTGAGGAGTCCATAGCTCATTTCTCATTGCTCACATTAGAGGCAAACAGCGGCAGTGAGGAATTAATTTAGAGGGAAGAATATGTGGAGGATTTGCTTAGACTGACATGAAGAGAGACTACAAAGCCCTGGGACATTCCTAGCATGCTTAACAGACAATATATGATATGTTCTATTGTATATAACAGAGGAAACAAATCACAAAAGTAAGGTTACCGAGGATGATCTGAGTGACAACACTTTTTCCCATTTATCTATTTGTTAACCTGTTTCCTTTCATCTTGATTGGTGAGAAAGCACCATCATTCCTCATGCTCATTATCAGTCATAGCATTTTTCAGATGTAAAATTGTTTGCACATCAGAATATTCACCTTCAGAAGCCGACAGCTTACCTACCAGAGAAGGATTCTCTGCTCCATCCAGCAGGCTGCATATTGTTTGCACTATCATATACCTAAATCATAGTGTTACCTACCCCATGCATTCCACCCACAATCATATTTAATACTTAGTTCTGATGACATCTCTCAAACTGCAGTCCAGGTCGCAATACTACAGGATGATTGTGTTTTTGTCCCCAGCCTTCAAATACTAGCCTTGGTAACCTTGTGCAAACAAATAGAAACAAGTGACAACATCATCTGACTGCTCCATCATATCCCAGATGTCTGTGATGAGCATGCATGAGAGAGCTCTGGGGAGCCCATGAATTCATGTCTCGCTGATCCTGAGAATGGACACCTAAAATTGGCACCTGCATTGAGCATAGGTCAGAGCGCTTAGGCTCACCACAAGCTGAATCACGTTGTACAAAGCTCCCCAGCACCGGGAGATCATTAACACCTCAGTACCTACAGGAAAGATGGGGAGGGACATTTTACAAGGGCATGAAGTGACAAGACAAGGCGGAATGACTCCAAACTGACAGAGGGCAGGTTTACATTAGATATTGGGAAGAAATTATTCAGCTTGAAGGTGGTGAGGCACCAGGACAGGTTGCTCAGAGAAGTTGTGGGTGCTCCATCCCTGGCAATGCTCAAGGCAGGGTTGGATGGAGCACTGAGCAACACGGTCCAGTGGAAGGTGTACTTGTCCATGGCATGGGGGGTGTAACTAAATGATCTTTAAGGTCCATTCCAATCCAAAGCATTTGATTATTCTATGATCTGCATATGCCATCCCATCACTAAAGTGATAGAAAAGCCAGTTTGTACTGCACCCACCCATCATTCTAAGCTGGTTGCTTTCAGTTCTGAACTCCAGCACTGTAAGAAGACACTTGGAGAGGTGCAGTGTTTCAGACTAAGGCATAGAAGTGAATCCTGCATCATAGTCCCATCTAGTAAAAACCCAAGTTCTACCCTTTCACAAGTTCAGGTTGAAATTACTTGTTGCCATGCTTAAGCTTAACAGGACACCCAGGCTTAGGAAAAGAGCTACTCAGTTTGGAAAAAAACCCAAACAAAACCAGGCAAAATCAAGAAAACAAGCAGTCAGACTGCAATGGAAACTGACTCATTGTAATTGGTAATCCAAATACTTCAAAAGTCTCCAGCCTCCAGAAGGTTCCTCTGGAGTACATAGAAACTATTCTGATCAGGTGCAAGGAATAACACTCGCACCAACAAAATCCCACTACCTCTGAAATGGCAAACTAGTCAGCAAAACCACATGTTTCTTTCTGCTGTGATATTTTTGGCACCCTCTCATTTCTGTTGCTGCACTGAAGGAAGAGGAATGTAAGTTTTAGGTGATTTAGTCCTCAGCCTTCCTTTGCAACTGCAATGAGTTGCAGGTCTCCTTGAAAGCTGCAAGACTGTTTAAGTCTCTTGTTGACTTAAAAACAAATAGTCCCATAAAGACTAATGGGAAAACAGATAATGTTTTTTAATTCTTGAAGGATGTAACCTTGAAAGATTTCCTTCCTCCTCCCACATCTAATTCTCTCTTTAAAAACATGTAACTTTCTTAAGAAGGTGAAAGGGAGAAAGACCAGCAGCACTTCCAGTAGGACACAGTGTACCATCACACTCCAAGGGTATTTAATGTTTAGACAAGGGCTTCTGAACAGTTCCACAACAGTAGGCCAGGGGACTGATGATTTGCAAAACTGGATGCAAGGATTTAAAAGTAGAGCCATTGAGGTTATGAAATAGCCTGAATTCAGCATGTGTCTTTGCTAATAATTAGTCTAGTGCTTAAACATCCTGTATGTTCACCCTAAATTCCAAGCAGACAAACATTCAAAAATTTTATATGGTATTTTTGGCACATTTGAAACATTTGTGGAAGTCTAGTATTTGTGCTGCCACAGAACTTCTTCAAATCATCTTTAACTGCTCCATAATGTTCCGTCTTTTCAGACAGGGCATGAAACAACTCTCACTGAACTCAGGAGTTGATGGAAAAATGCATGAGAAAAGAAACTCTACCTTTTAAATAGTATATTTGGCCCTCAGCATAGTTTCCACAGCAGTATTAGATCCAATTATCTGGGCTGTTACCTCAACTGTCTGGGTTGTGCTCTTGAAGTTGGTAGCGTTTCTAACATTACATTTTCTCTGCTGGCAATGTCACTCATTCCCATGCACACTCCATGGCTTGTCACTCCTCCACAGTTGTCCTGAGACAACTATTGAATTGGGTCACACTGCGAAACACATAAATGAAACAACGTGGGTTACAAATTGGCAGGTCATCATTCTCTTCTTTGAGAAATAGGGGTTTCACATAATAAGACTGTGAAATGTGTTTTGAGGTGTTTTCAGTTAGATACACTGTAGGGTGGCTCAAAGAAAGAGCAGCAGCCAAAAAACACTGGCAATTCTGTTTCTCTCTGTGTGCTTGGCCTTGTACCACAGGAAAGGGATGTTGTCAGAAAACAGAAACTTCACAGCCTTCCTGTCACAGGCAACTTTTAAACTATGACCAAGTGTTTGGATATTTGGAATATTTAGATAAAGATTCATCTGGTTCCTTGATCAACAAATAGAGCTTCAGGCAATTAGATATATCCCTATAATGAAGCATGAAGCCAAACCAGTTACCTGTGCGGATAATACGATTACATCGATTTCAGAAGGAAATTTAAGCAGTTCTGAAATTACTAGTACACCCCTTATTCTGCCACATAGTTACATACAAAATAACCTTGCAATACCCTACACTAATCACCCAAGATATCATGGGCTTACTTTAAGAGCACATCTAACAGACCCTATTGGTAGTCCATTCAATAGGAATTTTTGTTTTTCTTCAGGCTCTTTGCTACAGGTGCTGTGCTAGACTAAAGTCTCACTGGACACTTGAGGATCAGCTCTGCTACCACAGAGTCAGAAAACAGCGGCACAGTTGAGCAACCTGGCTGTAGTAGCAAGGATATTTTGGGCTAAAAACACTGTAAGACAACAAATGAAAAGTCAACTATGTTGAATATTTTGGGCCAGAATGCGTGCAGAACAGACACATGTAATTATTCATGTGGCTATGGTTAGGAAAACATCATCCAGCCACCTTTCTATTTCCTCCCCAGCTTACTTACTTACTGTATCATAGCTGTGGCAGAGTTATAAACTCTCAAGATACAGCACGTGTCTTCCTATGAGTCATGTTTAATCAAGAAGTTACATTTGCTTTGTCTTGGACTTTGGTTATGAGTATTTTGACGTAATTCCTCTAGTCAGTTCATCCTGCCTTACATATTTCTTCAAGTTTTTCCTCTGGTTATCCAACTTCTAACTTGTATCTCTGTCTTTTGATGAATATACTATAATAGAGAAAGCAAGATCTAAAGGAAAAAAAATAGTTTAAGTGGTGACTTATTTTGTTCTGTTAGTTACCTCGTTTGATATGTCAACATATTTCTTAACAGCAAAACTGAAATTCAGAGTTGAAAAAGCACAAGCAGTAGATTGTATTGGCTCTTTATATAACAGTATAATTGAAGAGAAAGGTAAAAACTGCTTAGTAGATCTTACTTAACTTGCCTTGGTGTAATGTCAAATAAATTCCACCCTTTGAAATAAAAAGCAATTCTTAAATCAGTAATTGTTAATGATTACTAGAACAGGAAATAATCACATGCTAGTGAGTAATAATTTTCTAGAAACATCCTGAATGTATAATAACCCTTTATTTAACAGATAAGAGGGAAAAGGTTAATTTACATCTCAATACTAATTTGAGTAACAAGAACCATTAACTTATAAAGTTAATGAGCTGAAACATCCACCAGCTCAGTCCAATGACCCTATACTTTGGGAAAAGCAGAAGGATATGTGTGGTGGAATGATGCTGATCCTTTCCTAAGCATTTGGCTGGGTTCTGCATGCCTGGCACATCCCAGACAAATAGCATTCAGACTTCATCAGGATAAGTGGTTGTATGGAAAAAGAAAACCATGAAGAAAGGTGCTCTTCCCATGTAGTTTATCTGAAAAAAGACTGGTAGCCTTTTTTTTTTTTTTTTTGCATCCCTGAATGTCCCTGGATGGACAGAATCAGCTCCAACACTGTAAAATAAACATTAAAGGGAGGAGAAAAAGAATGATCACCTTTAATAGCATCACAGCTGTGCTCTTCTGCCTGCTTATTTCTCTCCATTTCACACTTCTAATGTTTAGGCCACATTTCTTGGCACATTGAGACTTGCAGCTTAAAAATCAGAGGAGCATCGTATGCATGAAGCAAAGGGTAGAAGCAGTGTAGTCACTAGGTGGCTGTCACCCAGACACCAGAGTTGCAAACCAGTTTTGAAGTTAAGCACTGCTAAAACTCAATGTTCAGAATGTGCTCCAAGAAGAGCAGCAGCTGAGCAGGCTGGCTTCAGCCTGCCCATAGCAGGGCAGAGCTGGTTTCTCCATACCTCTGTTACCTACTGGTCTCAGTTCAAGGGCGTGGGTAAGAGGCAGCTGTACCACGGAAGTTACCTTTATGAAGTGTAAAAAGTAACCTTTGAGAGCCTGTTTCAGAGTTCAAGTATAAAGTCAGCTGCATCTTCCACCCAGAATTCGAACTGCTTAACCTTCAACTCTCAGAGACTTTCAGATCAGAGCTGCAAATAAATGGAGAAGATTATTATCAAACAGCCAGGCAGCCTGTTACACATTATCTCGAAGCAGAGTGGGAAGAAAGATGTCAGGGTGTTCTCTCTGGAACAGAAAGGGATCTCCTGGGAAGCAGCTGGTCCACTGGTTCAGGTCTCCATGTGTGCAAAAGGCCATGTGATGAATGCCCCAAGAGAAAGGCCATTTGTGTAAATGCCTTCCAAAAGGTGACAAAGCTGTCCACTGAAGAGAGCTTGGTGCTCTCTTTTCTTTAGAATTGGGCTGCATGAGAATAAAATGATTCTTAATTGCCTCACTCTTCCTTCCTAAAGAATTACGTACTTTTTCAAACATATAATAATAAAGTGACAAGAGGAGAAAATTGATGAGGAATGATGCTACTGGTAGCCACGAGGTATGTAGCATTTTTAAAAAAGCTAATTAGATTTGGATTTATGAAAAAAAAAAAATGGTCTAACTTCTGTAAGTGGTCCTACAGAGATGCACTATAACATATTCTACTAGGAAAATCCACAACTCTAAGTGCAAGCTTACACAGATGAGTGGCCATTTAAAGAGGTATTTTCCACTAAGCTAATAATCTGTTTCTTCTCATTGTTGTGAACCTTTTTGGTTTTAACTCATGTTAGTGCACCAGATTGAGCATATCTGTGCATAGGAAAGGTATTTTTCTATAGCGTTTTATGCATCCTCAGCAGAATTGGCTACAGCACAGTACGTGGTAGTGCCACTGCCAATCTGTCCAGCATTTGTGTGCACAGGAGCAGTGCTCCTGGCATGGACACAGCTGCCAGTGCTCTGTGTGCTACCCTGTTCAGCAGGAAGATGGGCTTTTGGAGGTGATGTCGCGAGCAAGCCAGAGCAGACGTCTAGCAAGGGGCCGAGCACCCAGGCAAGGCAAGCTTATCAATTTACAATTGTCTGTCAGAGACAAACCTCATTTGAAGTCTTTGTTCTGAGAACAAAGCAAAACAAAAGGCAACACAACCTTTAAAAGCCTTTTCTGCTACGAGGAACTTCATCTCTTATGAAACCTGAAGGAACAAATGTTATTGTGTTCCCAGGAAAGTAAAATCTAGAAGGAAATGAACAGCATTATCCAGGAAATAGAATTGATGGGAAGCAGCTGAGAACTGGAGCCTGCTGGCTCTCCCTGGCAAGTTCTGTGGCTGCTGCTCACCTCTGCAAAGCAGGGCTTTGTTGTCCCTTTAATTCTTTTTACACTGTCAGGGACACCCCGGAGAAGGCTGGCTGTCACAGCTCCACTAGCATACTTGAAGATTAGTTTAGGGAAAGTGCAGATGCTGTCCTAATCCTGTGTTGAAGCCATGATGGAGTGCAAACTGTGTTACACAACAGGATCCCTTCTCTGACTCAGTGGAAAGGATTTCCTGAATGCCCGTGGCAGTGTTTGTCAGACGCAGGGAGGATATGCAAGGCAGCAGCGGGTGCACGGCTCAGTCAGTTACAGCACAGCCATAACCTATCCAAGCACTTGAAATAAGAGTTGCTGGCACATTTCCATGCTTCTGGGCAGCCTTCCCGTGTACAGGACTGACACATTCATTGCAAATCCATGCAGTCATCTGTCTCTAAACCCTAAAGATTAAAAGAGGTGCATGCAAGGCTTCCCCTTCGTGTTCTCAGGTGTGTAAAGTCAGGGTCTATGTATGCACCTGTGCTGCGTGCACAGCTCACAAAAGCATCTTACCCAGCTGCTGCTGGAAAAGACACCTCGCAGCCATCTTTCACTTCCTGGCTTGTGGCCGTCAGCACTTCCAAGGAGTTGAAGATAAATGGAGCAAGGGCTTTCAGCAACCTGATAGTGCCACAAGTGCACAAAGCAAGCTTTCCCTGCCCAACAAAGCTGCGGGATAAAAGAGGCCATAATACTATCGTCATAGTACTACACAAATGATTACACAAATGCAAAGTTCTTTCTCTGGAAAGCATTTGCAATCACACGGATGGTGTGTTTAACCATTTGCATTTTTTGGTGGGTTGTCATCGAGAGCTCTGGCACAGGGCAAGTGGAAGAGGTCCTTCTGGTTCGTCTGGAGATGAATCCCACTCCCATTCTCCACATTTATCTCAATACTCAAGCTCTGCTAGAGAACTGAAAGGACTACCTGCAGTCAAGTGCTTTATCAGCTGATTTGGGACATGCAGAGGACATCAGCTGTGTGTTAAAGAGACTGCAGGACAGTAACAAAGAAAGAATGAGCTGTCTTGTGTGAGCTGGTCAGTGCTTTCCAGCTGGCTCCAGGCCTCAGCTCAGAAGGTCACGCAGCTGACATATCAACCTATGAGTCAGCCTCTGATACTGCCTGTGTCCAGCATAACTCATGTGGTTTGGCAGCACTGAGGGAAGTTCCTTCTCCTTTCTTGCTGCCCAGAGTCAAAGTTGCTCTACAGAACACACAAGACAGTAAAGCCACCAGAAGACAGATGTACAGCAACTTCACCATCTTGTTAGTCATCATCACCCCCTAGAGAGCAGCATCAGACAAGATTCATACCACAAACATTACTTACAAGCTGTCTAGATGAAGTATGTACCAGAACAGCCAAAATACTCCTACCTACAGCAAACACAAAGGTTTACAGCCCAGGTCAATTAACTGACCTACATTCTCTGACGTCTCTGCTGAAATACGAGAATATGTGCAGATCTTGGCCATGATGAAACAACAGACATCTTCACAAAACACTGAGATAGATACCTGGTTTCCACAGCTCAGTGCAGTCAGGCCCATCAGGTAATGCAGGCTTCTTTCATGGCCTGCACTGCTACACTCTCTAAGTCAGACAGTCAAAGCACTGGAGCCTTGACTGGCACCCTGACAGCAGCAGGATATTGCTCATCAAACAGGTGTTCAGTCAAAGCCACCATTCTCCATCAAAACCACTATTTCTGCTCAGGCTGGCTGGAGTCAGCTGAGGAATCAGGAACCAAAGACATAATACATTAAACCAACAGGGTAAATTAATCACAGAAGAGGGTAGGCAGAAAGCTCAGATGCAGGAGGTCTTTCTGGGAGAAGATGAAGCAGAGGGGTTTGTGAGCAAGGGAAGAAGAAAACAACAACAAAAACACCGCTGTCAAGTACATGTGGAAAATACTGTTCCCAGACTAAATTCAAGCCTGAGCTCCCTCCCTGAATTTTGGCTAAACTTAAAAATGAAAAAACCTCCATGTCAAAGAGCTCACAGCATGTGATGTTTAGCATCTGTAGTGGATGCCAGAGGTACATCAGCTGTTGCCTTTTACCAACCTGCATAGCAGTGACGCTCAAGAGGACAGTGCAATTGGCTTTAGCCATCACCCTGGCCGCCCCTGCTGTTTGAAAGGGCATGAGTTGAGGGGAAAAATCAGCCCTGACGAGCCTGTGAGTCAAAGGCAACTTATAGTGTAAACCAGAAACAACACACGGGTATGACTGTCCACTCCATTATGCATTTATGGAGATGCCAGGTGGAGAAAAGTGGTTAGGGAAAGCACATACAGAAATCACAGGTTAGAAGAAAGATGCTCAAGAATACTTCTCTAGATGGTGCTGTAATTTCAACCCAAGTGTTTTAACTAAGAAGAGTTTGAAACAGAAGAGCTTATATCCTGTTTCCTGAACTGCATGCTAAAGTTACTCATTAGCAGCTTGCATGCAGTCATAGGGATGTTTGTTTGGGGCAGGAATGTATGTTTGTTTTTATTTTCTCAAAAGCATGTAGGAATATGTAGCACTTGAGGAATATCAATTATTAACTCCAGCCTGAGATGAAAGTGTACAGGTTTAACTCTCCTTGCTGTGTTTCTAGGTCTGACAGGTTCTGCTGTGGCTCGCTCCCATGCAGGAGGTGAAACACCAGCATTCAGTGAAGCAGCCCCTCTAGGAGAAAGGACACCACACTAAGTGCTGATGGGGATACAGTAGGGATCCATTTAATTTAAATTCAAATTTCCACAATGCTAATAGAAACAATGTTGTGAAAAATGATTTGTTAACTCCTAATTATTCCTAGGTCTTAGGTTTTGCTAAAACCTGTCAAGAGTTTTTGACAATGTGCAATCTTTCTGCACCTGCGCTCAGTGGATGATGTTTCAGACTGCTACAGAGCCACTTATGCATGTACATAATTAATGTGGGGAAACATCCTTGCACTTCTGAAGACAGCTCTTGAAGTGTGACTTCAGACTCATTCATCAGATCTAATTGAGCTCTTGGATATCAGATGTTTCTACACAAACTTTTTTTCCATGCACAGCAGTATTTGTGTGTATATATATATAATTATTTGTTTACCCTTTTGTACTGCTAAACCTGAAGGTTTCATTTATTAACACCAGCTTCTTGTCATTTACACCTAACAATTACTCCAGCTTTACTGCTACATGGCAGAGTGAAAACACAGATACCTAGGAATAACAACAGATGGTACACGAGTGCTCTCACAAGCAGGTTTCACGTGTTATATGACCACTTGCCCTCAAGGGATGTTCTGGAGCTGAACCTGCTCCCCCATAAATCATAACCAAGCTCACAGCATCCCTGACAATCGTGACTAAACACCTTCTTCAGAGACATCCCAAAGCACGGGCCTGAACAGGCTGAATTCCCAAAGCATTGGAGGTCTCTGCCCTATGCTGCGATCTGCAAAGCTGAGCTCAACACCTCTTGGGATCTGTTGGATGACAGTCCGTGCATGGCAAGCTGGCAGGGATTTCTCAGTTTCGGTCCTTTTTTTTCTAAAAGGAGTAAGGGAACTTCCCCACATCTGCTCGTTTGCAAATTCAGTTTCTGTTTGACAGTACACTTCAGCAGCCTGCGACGGCAGCACCAGAGGCAGCACAAGCAGAGCCGGGGGCTGGAGCATTGCCACGACGCTCTGCTTTGAGAGGCTGCCTTCCGCACAAAGACCACCTCATCCTCTCCCACCGAGGCTGCGCTTCATCCCGCCCTGTTCCAGCAATCCCTCTGCAACCACTGTCTCGCAGCTGAGACGGCGAAACCCAGGGGAGTCACATGGCTACGTGGCAGACATTAGCAGATCTATTTAAATTGATTATGTTTCAAACAAACTCGCCCTGTCAATGTCTACTTACATTCCGGTTTCAGGAACGTTTCATAACCACTTAGTCTTTTAATTAAAAAATGTATGGCCTTCGTTGCTGAGCCAGCAGTACTTGCAAAGCGTCTTTGCCGTGTCTAATAGCACACTAACTCAGGAAGGGACCTGAGGCACAAGAAGAGAACCCAGTGGCCCGAGCTCCTCTTTAAAAACCAGTGAGCTGCCTGAGCACATCTGCAGATGGTTGAGGCTCTTATGGACCACCGTACAAATGATCTGTCCCAGAAGTCAGAGAGGACAGCTCAGACTGGTGGATGGGGTGACAAAACCCGTTTCCTAAACCAGAGGAAGGAGTTCTTTCCATCCAGCTGACAGTGCCTGGTAATCAGAGAGTGTTCATAACTTCCAGCTGAGGAGAAGCCAGATAAAGTACTAGCCTGCAATAGAGACTCTGCACAGGCTGATAGACAGGGGGCTCCTGTCCAGGCTAACATGTTGCTGTTTCTTTGGCGTGACGGCAAACACTGGTCCTCAGAAGAAAGCTGGTGGCCTCCTTCATTGCTGAAGTTTTGCAAGGTTTTTTAAAGGAGCGTTGTTTTTCTGGCCATCCCTGCAAGATCTTGTCTGATACATCACTGTGTTGCTTTCTGGATTTCCCTCAAGGAGAGGCTCGCTGCAGATCTGCGCTTTCTGGCAGTTTCCTTATTAGGCAAAGCTTCGGGCTCAGCTGGCTTTAGCTATTCCCTTAGTCTTCCGTGCAAAAAAAATAGTCCTGATCTCTGATAGCCAAAGTGCCAATGTCAAACAGGAAAGACGAACACGGAATTCCTCTTTTCCCGTTTCTAAATGCCACCTGACTTCACCATTTGAAAAAACCCACCCCAAAAAACGATCAGCTCAGAGAATGTGCAATGTTTGTACCGTGAGCTTTGCCCACCAACAACAGCCTGCAAACCTTGCAGCACTTGTCTCTTCATCACGTGTTCGTACAGCGCTTAACTCGGCACTCATCTCTGATCCCTGGGCATCATGAAGGCACTACAGAGAATAGGGAAAGCCCCACCAAACAGTGCCCCACAATGCCTTGAGTCAGGAGGAGACGAGGCTGGGCCCTGACTCATCTCTCCTAGGAGCCCTCTCACAAAGGGTGCCAGAGAATCGGCAGTAACAAACGTGTTAGCTCAGCTAACTCCCTTCTTGAGCACTTAGCCAAAAAAGCCTCCGAACTATTTTCTCAAATCTAGGGATTGCAAAGCAATTTGAAGATGACAAGCAGTTCATTTACTGCTGTAGCAACCATAAGAAAAGAAAGGAAGGGACAAAATAACATTCAGAGCGTGGTAAAGTATTTATGTTCCCACTCAAATTGGAAGCCAGGTTTAAGCCCGGCTGGGTTTGTGCTTGAACTGATAATGCTCAGCCCAAACTTCGAGTCTTAAGTGTTCAGAGAATTTGCAGAGATGCAAATTTGAGCTCAGTTCTGCACATAACTGTGGTGCCCTGGGGAAAGTTATTCTGTGTCAACCATCCTTACACAAAGTCTTACCAATTAACACCTCACTGCTGCGTAAAGCGGTTTTCGCATTTGCCTAAAAAACTTGCTTTTCATAAAGAAAATCTGCTGCCCAGATCCAGATTCAGGCACAGAGTCAATGGACTACTGAAATAAGGTGACACAGAAGAGCTATCCTCGACTTCCCTGTCTGCTGTGGATTATGAAGTCCGTGGCCAAGAGTATCTTTAGATGTCTGCCTTCTCTTCCTAAGCAACGCTAATCACTTTGGGATAAAGAAATAATTTATCTTTTCTTTGTGAATGTCCCCATTGATTTTCTTGTATGCCTACCATTGTTCTACTTACAGGTTGATAACTGGACCTACAAATGCAAGTCACCCTGCTACTAAAGGACATTGAAAGGCATCATTGTGTGCTCCTCAGCCTGGAGATGACTCACTTCCAAAACTCAAATGCCTTTAGTTATGTGGTGGTTTCTCAAAACCCAAGAGCATTCACTTGGAATAATGTCATTGGAAAAGTCATGTCAGCTGAAGGGAGAAGCTGAAATTTGTCACCTTTCAGCTGCTGCCTAGTTTACTTTTCACCTGCCTGGTGGAACATTGCCTTACTCAGTGTTATTTCCTTTTTGGAGGGACACCGAAGAACATTTTACAAAAACAGCACGTAACAGACTTTCCCTCCAGAACCCCATGATCCCTTTTCCTCTCCCAGTGGGGAGAGAGGGGCTGCTGCCCTGGGCTCTGGCGGCCACAGCGCGTGAGCCCTGCTGAAAGGCTGCCTGGGCGTGTGCACAGTCAGTGGGGATTTACTGCTCCACCCAAAATTAATCTCATCATAATCAAAGGTATTTGTACATCAGTGCGTGCTCTGCTGTAGATAACCAGGGCTTCTGTGTCACAGGAGGCTTGTCTGTCAGGCAGGGCACGTAGCATCTACCATCGCTTTCAAGGTTTATCTTACAAATCTATCGCAGCAATCAGAGCGAAGGCCAAGAGATCATAAAAACTACCTGAGAAAAACAAAAATATTTTACACTGGTAGGTTTGTAGTGCGAGAGGAAGAGTTGTGGTGCATTCTGCTTTGTTTACTTCCTTGAGTAGTACCACCATGCATACCACAGTGATGTCTTAACCCAAAATAACATCTTTTTTTATGTGTGAGAGGAGGAGGAGAGCTGAGAAAGGAACATGCTGTAAAAACAATGCAAACTGGATACAGAGAAACAAGGGATATTTTTGTTTCTTCCACAAAGTTATTAAGGAAAAAATAAAACCTGCTGTAACTAAATTCAATTTGTTCTGAGCTAAACTGCCTGTTTCTTCCTGCACCTGCCATATCCAAGCTACTTCTCCATTTAGCAGCACAAGGCATAGCCCTTCCATACTATAACTGCAAAATCAGCCCAGGCTTTTCACTGCATTTCACAAAGTTTCAGGAGTGGCACATTACCAGGCGTGGTCACTGACGGGGATATTTAATCATGAAAGTAAACAAACCAACAAAATAAACTCCTCGACCATAAAAAACATATCAGCCCCAGCATTTTTCTCATGCCACTGACATCACTGCTCCAACATCTCTTCCTCACTGCCTTTCCCCTGAAAGGCTGTTTGCTCCGAGAGTGCTGTGGGGCAAAGATCTGTATCCCAAGGTTTCGACGTGCTCAGAGCACTGTCGGCATCATGTGAAAGTATCATAAAATAGACACGAGCATATATCTGCATAGATTGTAAGGCTCTTGCTACACTTGTTGGTTATTTTACAGCAGCTATCTCGCTGTGGTTTATTGTAAGCTCATGATAGGTTTATACAGATGCAAAGATAATCTAGCAAATGTAAGTGATTAATAATTTCCCCAACAAACATAATCTGTCAACAGTAAGATAGAAAGTGCGTCATTTTCCGGGACGAACCTCAGAGAGCAATTGGAGCTGATGGGAAAAGCTATCCAGAGGCACAACCTACAGGTACGAGCTGATACTGCACCTCGGGCTGCAGGGCACCGACAGGGCTCATGCCTAAGGAAAAACAGTTTTTCCATCAGGATGAAGCCCTTCTGGTAGGATAAAAATGGTTACAGGTATGAAAGGGATACAAGCTCCAGGACATTGCTGTTATCACCAGGCAATGGTTTCCTTTGGTCTCACCAGCATACCCAGGGCCAGTGAGCTCAGGCATAACAGCTGCTACAGCCAGGGGACTGGAAGGCACCCACCTGTGACAGGCAGTGCTGTGCTGGTACCAGGTTGCTGGGGTTATCCAAATCATGGATGGTGGAAAAAGAAGAGACCCCCCAGCAGACGCTAATGCTCAGACTGCTGTGCTCCTAGATGCGCTCCCTTGGGGCTCATACAATACAAGGGAGGGATCTTGTCAAGCAGCTCTCTCTCCATCAGTCTTATGACTCCCAAATATATGAACGTTGCAGTCTGTGTCTTGAAAAATGCAGGTATTCAGCCACTCCGGAACTAACGAACAAGGGTGTGTCTCTGGACTGGCATCTCTAAAAAAACCTGTTTTTCAGCTGCATAGCACTTTTTGTAAATTGGCTCCACTTGAGAAATTTCATATAGGATGGTCTACCATTGCTTACAACTTTTCAAAGTATCAGCCTTCATACTTGCCTTGTGAAGGCCAGATACAATTTGAAGACCCTTACTGCTCTCAGGTAATCCAGTCATGCTGTTAACTGCAGCAGGTCTGTGTGCAGAAAGCCACTGGAATAACAGTTTCCGAATCATTGCAGACATTTTGTGCAGGGATAAAGGGAGCATTATTTCTTTTTTTTTTCTTTATCCTTTTTTTGGGTGGAAAGTCATATGGAGGCAATCATCACATGTGCGTCTGGGACAGATTCCAGACCAGAATCAAAGAACAGGTTTTTTTCTCTGTTGCTATTCCGGTAATCTTCTTCACGTGGAAAAATCCCAACAAATGGTCGAGCTCACAGTGTTGTTTATCTCTCCTAGGGTGCTGAGAGGTGTCTCATACAACCTACTTTAGATGTTAGCTGTTTCAGCTACATGATGAAGTCATTCTGGTAGGCACATAGATCTTGTAGAGATTTCCAAAAGCATTGGGATCTGCTTCAGGGGCCCTCCCAGCCAAGCAAACTCCCTGACTTCTGCAGGTCCCTCCTTAGCAGCTCATGCTTCACTGCTCATGTTTTCAGAAATGAAAACCAAGAAAGAGATACCATGAAAAAAAAAATTAATTTAGATTATAAAAAGACAGGAAAGCTGCCTTTTTATAAAAAGTATATATTTCCTTTGCACTCTCCCTACAAACCAGCAGGGTGTGCCTGTGGACCATCTTTCTTATGCACACACAGCACATCCTTTGCCTTAAATGATGCAAACTCTCCTCTTCATGCATCATATCTTCCTCCAGCCAAAAAAAAAAA
>VXBA01004775.1:405401-459748 GCA_013399895.1 Serilophus lunatus | reverse complement strand
AAAAAAAAAAAAAAGAGGCTATGGCCTAATTAAACTAACAGGAAAGGATCATCCTTGCTGATCCTACACCACCTTTCTGTACTTTCTCACTACAGTACGACTAAATTTCAGCAATATATAAAGTGAGTAGTAAGCTGAGAAACAGAATCACCTTCTGTTTTCTAATAAACACAAAACACTCTCAAACTCCTCTACACACTGCCTGCTCTGGTGTGGATCAGCTTGGCAGCCTTCCTACCAGGAGCTGTAAAACTAGGTTTCCTGGGAAGGCAAACAAGGGCACAGCAAATCATTTTCCCACCTCAGTCCCTCCAGCCCCTGCTCAGCACCACTGAATGCAGCAAATTCTCTGTTTGTGGATTTGGGAAGGGACTGTGGTGCAGTGAAGTGCCCCAGCATCAGCATAGCCAAAGCTGCCTCCAAGAACTAGTTGCAAATACTAAATTGCACCTCACTGAAAGCTACATCTACACAGAATAATACTTTTACAGCATCAGGCTATTTAGTTTATTGCTGAGTGAGCCACATGAGGAACTGAGCTGTGTAACAAGACACGAGAAATAGCCCTTCAAGCCATTCAAAAGCACTTTTTGCTGCTAAAAAGGAACACCTGATTTTCTTCCCTGCTGCTGCACATTGCAATATTGTGCACATTACCCTGTGAATTCACCTCCACTGACCCAAAAGAGCTACAGCTGGCACTTGATCTATTTTTTACACTAATGCAAAAAAGCTGTCCTGGATCACTAGTGAGTACCATCTGCTCTTTGCAACTGAAACGCCATCAATTCACACACCAGGGCCAGGAGCTTCAGAAATAGCAAGTCTAAAGTGAGATGCTCCAATCCTTATTTAGGCACCTGCCTGACTTTCAGGGAGAGCTGGGCATGCTGCAGCTTCCATTAACCTGAATTTGGGTATTCCCTGCTACTGCAGCCTTGGCAGTGTCCTCTGGGTTTCCCCAGTCTCAGACCAGCAAAAAGGGACTGGTTTATACTAAATGCTGACTTAGCAGCTCTTAGATGAATGAAATTCTCCACTGCATCCAGACAACCAAGATCTGAAGTGACCAAATTGCTAATGACTTTCAGTTTCTTAAGCCAGAACTACCTTTTAGTTCAGTTACTTAAAAAAAATAAATTTAAATGATAATTTTCATCCTATAGAGATAATAAGATACAAACTCCAATTTTTAGTGTTTACAAGGTGGAAACTTCTGCAAAGTTGTAGTACAATACATTGCACCCTATTTACATAAGGGACTTTCAGCAATGTCCTTGTTCCTACCACACTATTATATTCATTTTCTTCTGAAGAGGACCAGAGAAATGTAGTTTTATAGCTAGGTTCAGGAACAACACTTCTACACCAATGGAGATCCAGGATTTATACAATGCAGCACAAAAATCCTGAAAGCTCTAAAAGATGTTTTCACTGTATTAGTGACTATCATTTTGATGTGAAACCTGCTTTAATGAATACCTGACAACTAAACCTCTTAAAGGAATGATTTCATTTGACATGAATGCGTTCAACTACTGTTTGTTGAATGATATTCTTCTTAAACAGACAGACAAAGATTATAGTGACACTAAATCAGGGGTTCACAAAGTTAGCAACACTTGGGGCCACGTTTGAAACTTGCTGGTGCTGCCAAGGCAATGCTGGATTTCAGGATAAGCTCAGGGTGTGATTTGCATATGCAGAGAGAGGCCTTCAGGTGTTGGTACTTGCTCTGTAGCCAGGGAGCAGTCCTCACCACAAACACTATGAAGTACTGCACACAGAATATCTGTCTCTGAGCCAGGACATTTACTTGTTCCCCATCAGACACAGACCAGTGTAAAGCCAGCCTCTGCAGGCCAGGTGCTTGCTGCTCATGGGCCAGGTCTGCCAGTCTGAAATTCCTGCTCAACTCCAGCCTCACATTTCCAGCTGGAGAGAAGAACAGTGTGTAAGTATACCTTGCAGCTCCATGGCACTTCCAGGCTCTGCAAAATGCCATTCAAGCACACTTTGACTTTGTGGGTCCCTCCTGCTCCAGAGCAGCCCACCAGGTTTGTGTTGGGAGCCATGGAACTTGCTGTCACAGGGTCCTCCAAACTCCTGCTCTTCCATCACTGCTGCCTTCCTCCCACAAATACAGAGGGCGAGTAGGTAACAGAGGGCACACACTGTGTAAAACTGATAGCATCATAACAGCAAAATAATGAAGTATGAAATTAAAGTTTGGTAAAGTTCAAGTGCTCTGTTTCAATGTGTAACTATGGCCACTGTTCTGTATAGTAATGGTACCAAAGCAATGTTGTATTGGGTCACATTCAGAGCAGCTTCTGTTGCCACAGAAATAATTGGAAGTTTAATTAGTTTAGGGCGGGTTTTTTTGTTTTTCAAAAGCCCATTTTCTGCAGAACTGAAGAAATCAAACACCTAAAGAGATATTTCCTGTACACATAAGTGGTCCGGACAAGTAATTTGCAACCTGCCAAAAAGAGTCAGAGAACTGGAAATACCAACCAGGACCACTGAAAAACCTCGTGGAGGAAAAGGGTAAGAGATGCGAGGTTTTGGGGAAAATAGAGAAACACAAGAAGACCAAGTTTCCAAAGGGCAGCCGTGCCTTTTCTTACCAGCAGGTGTCATATGGAAATAAGCTGTCATTTCAATTGATACTGCATTTCCTGACCCAGCCACCCCAGATCAAGGTGTCTGGAATACATGGTCCAGGCCAGGAGATAAATGGAGCTGTCCTGCACCTAGACAAGGACAGGGATCATCCACAGACGCATTAAATCGCACATAGGGGACATGGATAGCATTTCAGGAGCCACCTCTCACTAGGCTCTTCTAACGGGACACACAACCCTTCTTTCTCACATAAATAATTACTGATATGGAGCAAGGATGCCTGACAAACGATCCTTACACGCTTCATTAGGGGCACTAACTTTATCTCACAGATGCCTCACAGCGGTTTTTTTCCAGGAAATATAATTTTTTGGTGCCACTTCGGTCTGGATTGCCCTTTGCACTAGGTAAAAGACTGGTCCTCCATGCTGCCAGATTGCTCCATTGCCCAGCCTAGCATAAATATACAGATGGGGGATTTGACAAGACAAGTAAGAGCGAGGCTTTGAATGGTATTTCTTTCCAGAAGCACTAAGATTTCTAAAGCATCCCTTTCCAAGATACAAGTTGTGAATGGTAAGCAAAAAAAAAAAATACAGGCAAATAGCAATTTCTCATCTCACAGCAATTTCTGAGCTCCAGGTAAACACTGTTTAGGTTATTTTTTTAAAACACTTCAACAACTGTTCCCACTCAATGGGATCTGGAGCCCAAATCTCTTCTCAATCAGCCCACCAGAAACACTGTGGTGTTGCACAGTATCTGCACTAATCCTCACTGCTTTCAGAGCATCATCTCCTGGAGGGAAACTGTCATGGAATGATCAGGAATTCACCCAAATTTCTACCACCACTTACACTGCAGACTCCTCTGCACCCAAGGACTTTGCACAGGGATCCTGCAAAAGGTGTCCCCAGGTGGCTCATGGGCTGGGTGACCTTGGTGGCAGCCACATTGTGGGACCTCAGCTCTTCAGGGGAAGACTTCAGTCGGATAGCAACTGCAGGATAACAGGAGTTTGGCCTTGGGTAAGTGCCACTGGTAAGAAGGACTGGCATCCATTGCTTTGCCCAAGAGGAGAGACCTGAACCCTCCACAGAAGCAGCTGCTGGACCACAGAGTCTCAACTGCTGAGTGACGAGCAATGAACCAAATCAAGGTAATTGTAACTCTGTTAGATAGAAACATTGATTAATGTTGATTATGGTTCATAAAGTCTGGAATCTTTTTGAATTATGCCACGCTACCTAACTTTGGAGATAGATTTCGTTCCTAACTACTGTCAGGAATGTGGGCATCCCCACCAGAATCCATAAAGGCTTATATTCTGTTCCCCTTCTGGAACAAATACAAAGGGGAGGATGGATGTTTCACAGAAATGCATTTTCAACAGCCCTGTGAAAGTGTGGGAGTACAAATGTCTGACATTCCCCTGCATAGCTTCAGGTCTTCAGACCCATCCACTGCTTACAGGTTCCATCAGCCTATGCTAACCTGAAATACCTTGAAACAGAGATGAGTCATTTGTAGGAGCCGGTGGCTAGCATTGCTTCCATCATCCTTGTATGAGCAAGAGACTTCAAGTAAAATTAAAAAATACCAAGAAAAGCATGAGTTTTACTGAAATTAAATGCTCCAGCAAAGCTCTAAAACTAAAGAATAAAATAATAGGGTGACCAACACACTCACTACAGCTGGAAGATGCTCAGGAAAGCAAAACAGAGGAGATGTGTGCTTCACTAGCTTTGAGCAAACACTCCAGCTCGAGTAGCACAAATGGCACAGAAACACACGTGGCCCTGGCCCTGCTCCACTGTACTGGGACTGAAACAACCCACATTCATTTTTGCCAGGAAAAAAGCAAGCTCACCACTGAAGTCATCCTCTCAGGATGGAGATCCTCTATCAGGGACGCAGGGTGGCATTTCCAATGCACATATGCAACAGGAAGAGAAGCAGATGGAAAACATACAAAAAGAAGTGCTTGAGTGGCCCTGGTGGCATTGCCTGAGTGCTGTATGGCCCCATCATTCACATCATCCCACCATCCATCTACTTCCCCACCAACTGTTTCTGACTTTCCCTTTCCAGCCCTCATCTATCCTGGGTCCAGCAGCCCTGGGAGGCTCATGGCAGGGAAGGTGTCCTCATGCATTTCTGCTACAGTGGTTGGCTACAGTCAGCAAGTAAAAACCCAAGTGTCCCCATCTTCTTGTCCAGAGTATAACTGGCTTTGACACCCCAACATCCAGCAATACTCATGTAGGGAGAAAATACAAAAGTTATTCATATAAATTCATTCTTCAAGTGCCATGTGTGCCCAAACCGGATGTCACAAGGCACATGGGCTCCTCAGCCGGTACAAAGCATATCAGCAAATGATATTTGCTCAGAGTTAACAGCCCTGAGGAGCAAAAGCCAAGCTTTGTGACAGGGCAGAGATAAAAGTGATTGGGACTGAGAAGAGGAGAAGGAGGGAAAAGGAAAAATCAGCTTACCCCTTCCTGGAGCACCCCTCTCCTCCTACTCAGAGAGCAAGGAGGGTGGGAAAGGAGGCAGAGAAGGGCACAGTGGGGCCAGGAAAGCTCAACTACCCTTGCTCTGAAGGCAGAGTAGTGGGGCTGGTCCACCCTGGGAAGGTGCTGCCCCAGATAAACTCCATCCTTATGAATTGCCACTGGAAAGGCACTGGGAGGAGCACAGCCATAGTTTGCTCCTCAAATTTTCCTTCTCTTGCAGAAAGATCAGGTCACGATTTTCTCCATGAGTCTTTGCTGACCAAAATCCAAACTGCCAGAAATGTGTCCCTTGCTGCTGCACATAAAATGACTTACCCCCTTCCCCTTACAGGTGGGAAACTGGAATTATTAAAACAATTTTTTTTATACTTAGGTGAAAAAACTCCTGTTATTCTTATGGCTTTATCCACTTCACACACTCAGTGTCTACTGTGAGCCCACCCAGGGCAGCTGCAGCCAAATTGCTTGGTTGTGTCAGAGCTCTGCTGGGACAGGTGGGAATGAATTATCCTCCTGTATCTGTAGCATAACCCCTATCCTGTTTCTTCCCTTTGTATCAATGCTCCTTTCAATTATAAACTTTCAAATTTGAGTTATTTTTTCCCTAACCCGAAGTCCCTTTGCCTGTGGGGCACAGATAGTGAGGGGTTATCAGAGCTATGCCACCACCAGGTCATGCTGCAGCTACAGACAGGGTAGCACCAGAGAAGCCCCAGCAAGAGACATTTTGATGCAGGAAAAGAAATGAGAAGGATAGTTTGGTATTGACGATTCCCAAAACATGGAAAGTTGAATGTTTCAACAACTATGCAGTTATGACATTTAGCAGAAGTAGCATAAAAATAACACTTGTTACACTCCTACCTGGTGTCCCACCACATTCTTCAGGAAAATGAAAGCCAAGGGAGGTGCTGGCTCTGCAGGGCTGTGGGACCAAGTACTAAGGAGGAATATCTCAATTTTTAAACATCTCAAGGATCTTGTCACCATCCCCACAAGTACCTGGACGGATCCACAAGCTGGTTTTCATCTTGACTGAACCACAGGGAGTACAAGGTGTCAAACCAGCATGACAAGAGGCTGGTTTTGAATTTTAAGTGCTTCAAGAGGCTTTTTTAAAAAAAAGAAGAAAGAAAAAAAGAGCGATGCAGGGAGCGGAGAAACAGCAACAGCAGCATGCGAAGGTACAGCGGGGCAGGAGGATGAGTCAGTGTGAGTGGGCTGGGATGAGGGCCATGAGTGGGACTGAGGGAGCAGGGATGTGGGCAGGCATAGAGCTGCTGCTCGGGGCACTTGCAGAGTGCATGGGCTTTGATTGCCACAGGGGAAGAAAACATAAAACCCACCGAAGACCTGGTTTTACACAGAACGAGAAAGCAAACAACGGACAGTTAATGGCTTCAGACTCTCTCTGGCATTCCACACATTAGGCAGCCTCGCAGTCATCTCATCCTGGTTTTAAGCTTACAACACTTCTTCTCTGAGATACGAAAGCCTCCTGCCTGGGTGCACAGCCACCAGAGTCCAGCCTGCCAGGCAGAGCACTGGGGAGCAGCTCTGGCTCCAGGAAAGCTTTCAAGCAGCAGTGGCTTGAAGTGCCCAGCCCTCAGCCCCCTTGAAACAGCTCTCCAGATTGAGTGATCATCGTAATTAAACCAGAGCCATGTGTCAGGGCAGAGCAGCAGCAAAATTACAGGTCTGGGAGGTGGAGAAAGGTGGGCGTCTGACTGCTTGGCAATCAAAGAGGGCAAAAGAAACTTTGAGTGCCGAGACACTGTAATTGCATCACACTCTGCAAAGAGGCAAGAATAGAAATTTACCTCTAAATAAAATCCTGTTGCAAATAAATTTCTCTCCCTTGAAAATCCATAGTTTGAAACTTAAGTATTTTAAATTACAGTGGGTGATACCTCTGTAGACCAGAATGTGTTCAACATAAAAAACTATATAATAAGTAAACCTAAGCTATCTCCAGTAATTATATTCCATGAAACTCCTTGCACCCAATGTCCCAGGAATGCAGCAAGTAAGGTGAGCATCAGGGTGGCTGGAACTGAGTTTCATCTCACCTCTGTAGTACAAGACATCCACCACTCAGCCTGTAAGTCTCCCATTTCATTACTAGGTGCCCGTCCTTCCTGCCGGAAGGGATAATCAGCTGTGAATGTACCACACAGGGCAGTTGTTTCAGTATGACCTTGTTTAGCTACAAAAACATAATTGGTGCACCCAGGACTAGGTGTAGAAACCAAGGACTAGGTTTCTAGCGAGAAACCAGGTGACATTTGGGTGCTGGAGCTGGCAGTGGCCGTGCTCAGCTCTGTACAGGGACAGAGGACAGGGCTGCTCACACACACTGGGAAATGCTGTGACTGCGTGGGCAGCGTACGCTACAGTGGACACATTTAGAAGCACTTACACTGACAATTTTAAAAATACACTAATTTTACACATCTAGAGCTTCAAGAGGTTTTGGGGTTTTTTTAATTATTCAAAATAACACCCTTTCTCCCTGCTAAAATGTGTTCTGCATATCAGTCAAAGCGAAGAGCAATCCTTTGGTCCGTTCTCTGTGCAGAACACGTTAAAAAAAAAAAAGTAGCAATAAACTATAAAGCCTTCCTTCCACAGCCATCTGTGGGGAGAAGAAAATCCCCACTATACATATCTCTTTGCAGGGTCACGTTATTCAAATACCACTAAAGAACACCAGTTTCCACCAGAAGCTAAGAGTTTTTCTAAAGCATACAGGCAATGCCAAACTGGCAGACCTGGAATTGTGCAGGAACCCACTTTTAGGACTTGGGAGGACAATTTCTTCTGGGAGCTGTGCTTCAGCATACAATATCCTCATGGCACATGAGATGCCTGAGCCATTTGCCCTTGCTGGCAGCAAATGTAATTACAATTCATTATTAAGTATGGCAGGAAAACACATAGGGAATTATTTCTCTCTCATCTTGTTGTTACAGAATGGCAAAGCTGGCCTTAGAGAATGACTTTTTAAAATTTTTTGCCCCACATAAAAAACATAAAAATTACTAACAGGCTCAAGTAAATTGATACTATGAATTAAGTCAGTAGCACTGTTACATGGAAGTGAAGCTTCAGCATCAAAACCCCAGATGTCAGCCCAAAACAGGTGCCATTCCACCAATCCCTCGCCCAGGTCACGTACAGAGGTTTAGCTGGTTATGCAGGTTTGTGGCCACAAAATTTGAGTTCCTTTCATCACTTACTGAATGAGGGCTTTATTGATTTATTTATTTTAATCAGATTTGTCTCGTGTCACGCACACATATCAAATCTGATTGGCAGGGCAAGAAATAGCAATACCTAAAAATAGCAGCGAGGAAGAGAGTCTAAGTCTACTTTCCCCCTCCTCTCAAAAATCTGCCATACGGGGCTGCTGAGAGGTGGGATCCCGTGGGATGGAGTCAGTGTAATACAGGTGCTGTTGCCATCACAAGGGCACCAAGGCCAACAGCAAAGGAACCACACCCAGATCCCTGGAGGCAGTTAGTTGCAAGGGATTTGCATTGACTGCAAAGGCAGCAGTACAGCCCAAGAGCAGGCTTTGTGGGTTGGAGTACTGGGGGTCACAGCACGAGTAGAATCCAGCACCAGCCTTTAGAAGCGACAGCAATGGGCACCATAAAAATATCCCCACCAGCTCTAGTTTTTCTGTGAGCTCTGGGCATGATCCTAGTCCCACAGAAGTGTGTGGGTGTTTTGCAACTATTCCCAGTAAATGTAGATCTGTTCCCTTTTCCTTGTTCCTTTACAATCTCTGTTTGGCATTCCTTCCTCCCTTCAGCTCTCCTTCCTTGGCAAGACTCTGCCAGGGTCGAGGCCTGCAGCCCAAGGCAGGGGTATCACCACTCATCCCATGCCCCTGTCGAGGTGTGCACAGCAGCTGGAACCTAGCCCATTTCCAACAAGTCACAGCCTGGGTTACCTCCCACACCAGCAGGGATAACTGGGTCCCGGAGCACAGCATCCAGCGGGAACCGCCCGGCAGTCCCTGAGCTGCCAGGATCGTGGTATGTGGGAACGCCGCACTTGCAACCTGTACCTTTAAATTCATTTTACTATTACAGTCATTTCACTAACTACTTAATTGCAGCCATCTATCTGCGTCTGTCTCGGTCCGACACCCACAGCTGCAGCCGCCCACGCCGCCACCCACGCCAGCCCACACTCTGACTCATGCTCCCAGCCGCTCTCAGAAAACCCCGCTCCCCGCCGAACGCAAGCGCTCTCTTCAAATGTGTGCTGCTACTTTGATCTATTTCCATAGATTCTTGTGAGTCATCTGATCCGTCTCTGATCTAAACCCAGTAGACTAGAGCCTACATGTATGGTGTTTTGCATGAATTTGACTTGCACAGAGACCTGACCCAGCTGTAATGCACAGGCGCGCAAGGGCAGAAAATTCCTGGGAACTTTTTCCAGGAGGGAATTGCTTACTTATCCAAAAAGAAGAGCTATTATTTCACATTAAAAAGTCCTATTGTGCTCTAAAAACATATACGTAGTTGGGATAGTGTTATTCTAGGATGTAAGGCCACAGAGATGCTCATAACCCCTTTCCATCAAATCCCTTCACAGCCTCTTCCCACCGCTACCAACCAGCTCGATATCCTCTCCTCGCTTTGCAGATGGCAAGATGGTGGTGCCAGACCTTAAGGTGCATTTCAGCAGGAGTGGGAGCCAGCCTGCCACCAGCAGCACAGCTTAATTAAGGCACCAGGGATGATCAGTCCCCGGCACCTCGGGGCAGTGCAATTTGGCTGCTGTCACAGAGGAAGGCAGTAATGACACCCAGGCTACCACCGAGATGCTGTGCTCATCAAAGACTTCACGCCTACAATCTGGCAGATTTGTGGTCCCTCATTATCCCAAACCCCGAGAGGTGTGCCCCAGGGATACCCAAATTCCTCCCGAGCGGGTATTTTCTCCTGGTGATCTATCCAGCACTTGTGGGTGGATCCACAAAAGCCGTCGGGGAATATTTGTAAGTCTGCGATCTCTTCAAGGCATGGTGTGGTTTGTGAAGGATGCTGTCATGGGTAAGCGTGGATAGTCAGAGATGCTCATCCCCATCTGGAGGCTGTTGGCCAGGTCATACCAGCCTGCACACGAGCCACCCCCTTGCCCCTCCTGTCCCACAGCCAGCACCTCTGCCTGTGCCTGCAGTTGGCCTTGCACATATACCTTCCTCAAACACTGCTGCTTCAGCCGGCAGCATTATTCCCATTCCACAGCCTCTCTGCGCGTGGCAGGCAGGCAGCATCTCTTCCTGAACACTTCGCAGGCAAGTAGCAGATGGTGCCTGTCACTAAAAGCAAATAAATGCTTTGGTGCCCTGATTTATCTGCAAAAACACCACCTGAATTATCAAGGACTGGAGGCCTCATTAGAAACGCCTTTCTTAGTGTATTTGCGCTCGGTGGTAACCAGCTCCGAGCACACGGGAGTTCACGCTTTGCAGAGTGTGTATCACTGCTGATAGCTTACTTAGATTTGCACAGAGGCATTTGAAAAACAATTAAAGAAAAAAATGGGAGAAGCCAGATGGGTTGCATGAAGTTGTCACAAGGATCGTTCCAAGACATGCTTAAAATGCTAAATATTAAAAAACAAAAAAGGTACAAAGCTTGAAGCCTACACCTGAGCTTCCTGAAGTCGGTGGCAAAGTTTCTGCCACCTCCCTGTGAGAAGAGAGCGGCAGGGATGCAATTAGAGATGGGAAACTCAGGGCCAAATTGCTTCCTTTTGCTCCCTGGGTATACAGCCAATTAACTCCCTCCTGCACAGCAGATGAGTAACTGAAAGCTGAATCGTCCTTCTAGATTCAAACCTTCCTGGTGGCTGATGTTGGGGCTCACCCTTTTATTTTCCCCATCCATCCTCCTAATGGGTCTCAGCATTGCCATCATGCCTGGCACCAGGACAGAGGGAGGAAACCTGCAGCCATCCAACTCCCCCTGTAAAGTGCAGCCTCGTGGCAAAGTAGCTCTGGGACTCAGAGGTTTATTTAAAACATGTCTGGGCCGGGTACTCCCTGCACCCAGCACAGCTGGTCTCAGCTCTGCCTGGCAGCACTGTATCTCCCTGGGATTCATCTCTATATCCCAGGGGATTCACCGTGGTGAACAGTGTGTGGAGCGGCACAAGGAACACTCTGCTGGCCTGGAAGGGGATGCCTATTGTTTTAAATATCTTGGAATAGTGAAGCACAGGTTTCAATCTGATAATTTGCCATTAGGATAACATCTGCATCAAGAGGGTGACCAGCCCTTACTGCAAAAGACAGCTATGCCCCAATCCTGGACACCCAAAAAAATGCCAAAAATAGGCTAAGTGTCCCAGGGAGCACAGCAAGGCTCAGCAGCCAGGGGTAACACTCCCTGGGTGTTTTTTCCAGGAAACCTACAATTATGCAGCACTTCAGTGCTGAACAACCTCTTCTCTCTTTCTTTCCCTGCTTGTTTTTGTTCATTTTCTTTCGTTTTGTTTTTGTTTGTTTTCAGGAGAACCGGGGGAGGAGGAAGAAAAAGGGGTAGAAAAAACATTGTGTGATTTGATTTGAATTGCATTGCACTTTCCCTGTGCTTTTTTTATGCTAGATGGGAGTGATGCGTGCAAGTCTGAGAAAACAGTGAATTTCACCAGCCTGAAAAATAGTGCCTTGGGCCTAACCCAAATTTTCACCAGTTTTACTGGAAGCTGAATCAATCTTTTCAATCTTTTGAATAGCCAGAGCTGCAACTAGTGATACTAGGGGTTCCAAGAAAATAGAATTATACAGCAACTGAAATCTCGAGAGTCTCAAATATTTTTAGGGCATTGATGGCCATCAGCACTGCTAAGTACTGTACTTAGAAAGGGCTTACAACCCTTGCAGTGAGGCAATCAAGGCTCAAGAAGGAGAATTTTGCATGCCCATAAATGATATGCAATACATTAGCAGAAGCAAAAGGAAACACAAAAACACATGGAAACTGCCTGATTTCCTCCATTACTCCCAACAAATCAGCTCTAAATGACAGACCCCAGAAGAGCCACAGTTAAAACATGGTTGTTTATTCAGTTATTTCCAAACGCACCTTATTTATTTAGACCAAGACAAATACTACTCCCATGCCTGCTCTGCTGGCATTAATTATCTCCTGCATCCTGGGCTACTAGGGATGCAGGAGGTAGAAGGAACATGACAGCCACATGGGTGGGCAGGCACGCAGGTGGGTGTTTGCCTGTCAAAGCAGACATTTGGAATAAGCCAGGGTGAATGTTCAGAACCTTCCCAGGGTCTTGCACAACACCCTCAGTTTTTTTATTAATTTTTTGGTTTAAATATCATTTATTTGCAAGTTTTATGATTGATGTGGCTCGGTGCTGAACCTCCCTTGGGATAAGACAAAATTTTTGCTTCCCTGTGGTAGAGGCTCAACACCTCTGCGGCCTTTGAACACCCATTTTCAGCCTTGCCTCTATGCTGCATCTTGGCGCTGAACTGCTCTCACCACAAGCCCTCCCTCTCCATTCAGAGCTGCTGAAAGCACCTTGGCTGTGTCTGAATGGGGGAACATTTGTTCCCACTCACTCCAGCATGGGAAGAAAGCTGTATGTCAAGAAATGACGTTGGTACAGTGTTCAGAAACACAACCAATGTAGCCCTTAACAACGCGGATGTGTGAGCGCAAGCACTGCCATCTCCATTTGCAGCAGCAATTAAATCAGGTCAGGGGAGCAAAAATACACCTGTTGGGAAGCCCAAGGCCATAAGAGCCACAGCACTGCCCTGCAGATGGGAGGCAGCCCAAAGACATCTAATGCAAGGGTGGGGTTTATGGCCATCCCTTTACAACTAGCTCCCTGTGTTCTCTCAGCTACTGCCTTGTTAACCAACCCAAACCCTCTCTCAAACATTTCTTTAGCTTGAGCAAATGGCTAGTCTCACTTTGAATGTGGTCCTATTTAATTAACATCAATTAATCCTATTTCTGGACAAATGAAGGCAGAAGGTTTTGCTCTGACACTAGTAAACGTGATTAGGGCAAGCCTGGTTAAATACTTCCAAGTTAAACACCTCAATCAATCTGTGGACTGACCAAGTCAGTCCTTTAGGTTAAGCCCAACTGGCAGCATACACCATTTGGGGTATTAACCCACTTCTTTCATATCTGAATGATCTCTTCTACCTTAGGTACAGAGAAGGTTGGAAAAGACCCTTACAGTCACTGAGTCCAACCATAAACCTAACACCGACAATTCCACCATGAAACCACGTCCCTAAGAGCCACGTACCTTCTTACTTCCCATCTAGTTACAACAGCAAGAAAACCTATAATGTCTCCTATAGGCACAATTCCCAACCCAGCTGTGCCCACAATAAATTAGGTGGCTTTTCAGCTTGGAGAGCAGAGCAACTCCCTTTGTTGGGCACCCTCTGCCACAAACAGAGCTTGAGTTGGCATTACAGGAATGCTGGTGTCCTGCTGACCTGAAGATCAGCCTCGCACAGGCTAAACTCACACAAGCAGAAAAACAAAAACCAGTGTCTCCCACCTTTACCTCCTTCTAACAACTTCCAGTGACAGCAAGGCAGGCTTTAATCTCACCAAAGCCTGAGGCACTGTGGCAGCATCCATCCTCTTATATCCTCCCTTCTCCATCCTTCCCAAAGAAAGTCCTAAGCAGAGCAGAGAGGAAAACAGGTCAAAACATAGAACTGCTTAAATATGCTTTCTGCCTTCATTTTGAAAGAGAAAGGCTGAGGTGGGAGCCCAAGGAAGGACAGGCTGCATCCCACCCTGCCTGGGGGAAATGTAATCAGCATAGCGGCTGCAGAACAGGGGCCAGCTGCTGCCACTCTCCCAGCTGTATCAGCATCGCCCCTCTGATCTAGATCTCTTTAGCTGGGATCCGAATGTATAAAAAAAAAAAAAAAAGAAGAAACCACTGAGTTTTGGTTCCTTTCACCGAGGACAAAAAGGGTGGTGTGGAAATGGCAAATGGGAATCCAATGTGATCTGCAGAGCAAAAATGACCTCGTGCCTTGTGTTCTTTGAAATAAATATAAAAAATAGCTTTAAGGGATAGTTATTCTGTTTTCTGTTTAACAATGGAAAGAAAAACATAAACTTGGCATTTTTGCCCTCAGCCACAAAGGCTGTGAATTTATTTCGGGAGAAGGCAAAATGGCATCTCAGAACCTAACACATTCAAGAATCCAAGTGCTCCAAAAATAAAGCTGAGCATCACAAGGCAAGCAGCCCTGTCAGCAGGCTCTGTGAGGGGATCGCCTGCCCCTGTCAGAGCAGATTTCATGAGGCTTTACAGCAAAGGCGTCTGGTGAGGACCCTGCTGTCTAATCCACAGAGCACACCTGATATCGCAGGAAGAAATCTTGGAAGTACTCAATAGTCACACTGTCAGACTGAGGCTCCATATAGCATCAGGAGCTGTTTCCAGAGAGCTTAAAGAAAAAGTGAGGGAGTACAGAAAAGAGGAAGAAAAAGGGAATAAAATACAGAATTACACTTATATAGATGTAATGGTTAAAAAATGGCTCATTCGCTACCTGCAGAAATACTCTTGTTGAAAAAAAAACGAGATCACTTGTCTGCCAGTGTTGGAGGCTCTACAGGACACCTTGTACTTATATGAAACATGAAGTAAACAAGGTCCCTAAGGTGGGAAATTGGTGGGGGTTTGTTCCAGCAGTGGGAATGGATCATTTCTAGAATTAGTACTCAAAGCCAATACAATGCTGTATTAGGTTTCCTGAGTAAATCAGCATCTACGTGATGAGAGCACAGGGGGAAATTCTCTAAACATCACTGAGGAGTTGGCTTATTGGAAAAACCCTGTTTTACAAAGTTAATTTGTCATTATTGAGTCTCGACTGAAGCTCCTTGATGTGTTTCCTGCACTCCTGGAAGCATACCATCATTTTACAGTTACAGGTGTGCACCAGTCCCAGGTGTGATGTATTGTAGTAGACAGCCCCAGCAAAGAGCTGGCACTTCTGTGGGGAAGAGTTGGAGCGTCCTGCTGCCTCCTCCTCACAGCCCAGTTATCAGCACAACATCCCTATACTCGCCAAAAATACAGAGGTGAGGATTCCCACTGCATCCTGGTAAGAGGATGAACTGTGGAGCCCTCTCATGTCTTATTCCCTTTGCACTCCTGTAGGAGAAAGCCATTTGGGGGATGCAGAGCCTGGCTCTGGCAAGCCAGGCAGTCCTTATTTCAGGGACCCTCTGTATTTTCTCTGTTGAAGTAGATTTGTGTTGGAATTATGACAACGTCATTATGTTAATAGTGATACCTAGACAGAGAACGTAATTTCAGCTGTTCTGTTCAGGCTGTACCCCACAAACATCACCCTCCTGAGGAGGGCGTGTAAATACACACGTGTCCCCTTGGGATCACCCCCCTGACTTGCTTTTTATGCTGAACCCTGGTAAACTAAAAGTACTGTCACCTCCCAACTCAACATTTAGTCTTGGTAGAAAAACAATAAACATTCAGTGGAACGGTTTGGGGTAGGGTGTTATCCAGCATTCTCTGACCCCAGGCACAGCTTCTGCTCCCACCTCCTCCAGGGTGAGGAGCCTGGGGCTCCCCAGCTCCCAGTCACCCATGCCAAACACGCCAGGCTCTGCATGGACGCCTGGGGCTGTCTCTCTTCCTTCTCCGCTTTTCACCTGAGCTCGTCTCTTTGGGAACGCTGTAACACTCACTAATTACTACTCTGAGCAACACGATGGATTGGGATGGGTTTGGACTTTGAGGGGGCGGGGGAGAAACAACAGTTTGGTGGAATTCAGCTTTCTCCATGTCTGCATCTATTCCCCTTGCTCGAGCGGAAAACAACAGCCGTGACAAGCGGGGGAGCAGCATCGCCCACTCCCTACTCCCACTCACTCCAGGAAGAAAACAGCCTGCTCTCAGCTCCTCCTCGCTTCTGTCGGCTTCCAGCAGCGCTGGGCTGCCAAGAAGGCAAGAAGTCATGTCAGCCGAGCGGAGACACCTCTAGAGATGCAGGGAGGTCACAGATTAAACATCTTACTGATTCATTTCCAACGGCGGGCGTTAAAGACGGCCTGAAGGGGTTGCAAATTTTCATTGTTAGGGGACGAAGTTCAAAAATAGGAGCCAGCCCATGAGCAGAGACTGCATGTCAAAGACAATTATTTGCTATTTATTTCCCTGGATTTCCACAATACTGAGGCGGCACTCATCCAAAAAGCTCTGACCTCGGTGCCATGATTTAAAACACGTACTTCCAAGGTTATCCCCCCCGTCAGCCTCACCCCCAGCAACACCCAGCTGCAAGCTTTGGGGAGGAGGAGGAAAGAGAAGGGGGGGAAAAAAAGGGAAGAAAAGCAAGAAGCAACCTTCTTGGCCATCCCATCCTTCTCCAGGAGTAGGACTTCCTTCTAGAGTCCAGCTCCTCATACTCTCTCCACCTGTCAGGACACAGGCCACCAAGTCAGGAGACAAGGTAGACCTCAAACCCTGGTGTCAGATAATAGCACTGCCACAGCTTTACCCTACAGACAGGCTTGGCTAGGACCTCCTCATATCCCTGCAGGTCACAGGGATGCAAGTGGCAATGTCAAGGAAAAGGATCTCTAAATGCTGGTTTTGAGCAGATAAACCAGGATGGGAGACCGCCTGCAAGGCGAGGAAGAGCTTTTTCTCAAGCCAGGAAAGGGAACAGTGCTTCTTAATATAGCAAGGGGAGTAATATAAAAAGAGTTTTCCCTATCTCCCACCTCCCACCCCTCCTACAGCCTGACTTATTTTAGAGCCTGGCTACACCCCGGCACACAGAAAACCATTAGGGTTGCCAAATGCCTGTTTCAGGAGACAATTTACATACACAAAATAATTAAGTTTTTGTTCGCTGCTCCTCACTGGAGCACCTGCAGCTAAGGCTGGCCAGAAACCCTGCTGACAGCTCCAGGAGTTTAAGCAAACTTCGCCTGCTGGTTGGGACCAGACTGTGGTTTCTGGCCCTTTCCCCAAAACCCAGAAAGCCTCTTTGGTCCTGGCTGGGCCTCCAGGTGTGCTGGTGACTAGGCTGCAGGACCAGGATGGTGCAGGGCATGGAGAAGGGCCATGTTGGGTCCCTGACCACCCTGGCACCTGTCAGGGTACAAGGGAGGATGTTTGATGAGTCATGGCTACACGACACTACAGCTGTGGGCAAAGCAGAGTCCTTCAGTTTGGAGTGAGGACATCGAGACCCCAGCTGTGATGGGCTAAGGAAACCTCCCCTCCCACACCAGCTCTCTGCCACATGGAGAGATGTTAGAGCCATAAAGCAGGGTCACCAAGTCACAAACTGAGACCACAAGGGCTGTTTGCATGCAACTTTGGAAAAAGCCTGAGCAGATAAGTCTCTCTTGGGAAGAACTCCTGCAGCTTCCCAACTTTCACCGTTCACCTCCTAGTCCCAGCAGAGCAAAGCTCCTGCTCTATCCCCTGGCACAGGGTACATCTGCAAGAGCTGCATCCCAGGACGTTGTGCACCAAGGACCAGAAGGTAATGACAGCCATTTCTTCATTTTTGGTCAGACTATTTTCTGTCACGAATACACTTGAAACAGAATTAAGTTGTCGATGAAATGTGCATATTGATCAAAACTGCCACTTTATAAAAGAAGGATTCTCCATTAAAAAAAAATTATGAAGTTTCCTTCTAATAATATTATTTTTACCTATTAAATTACGTGTCAGAAGTAGTCACTGAATCATGTCATATTATGACAAGATTAATAGTTGAAATACTTTCCTTTTATTTGCCATTACAATCACAAAGAGCAGCTGTTATCTGGCACTGTTCGACACGTCTTTTCTTTGTTCTAGATCAAAGTGGCTCCTGTTTGTGCCCCAGTGAAGCCGTCAAACTGTTTCGTTACAACATGAACATGAGCCACTTTGATCGAGAAACAAAGGCAAGAGAGATTAATCAGTATCAAGCCAAACCACTCTTAATTAAAAAATAGAAAATGAAAATAGCTGAAGCTCTTACGTCATAGTATGACGTGTTGGTAATTGTAAGGCAGGTAATGCTCTGCCTTCACAGGGATGACATGAGAAGGTGGAATGGCGAAACTCCCACACATACTAACCAAATTTTCCTCAAACAAATTTTAGAATTATTAAAAAAAATCCCAAAATTCCAATTTATGGAAAACTAAAAATATTTGGCTTTGTTCTAATTCAGCAGCTATAGATTATTTTCCTTTGTGACATTTCATAATAATCCTGAAATACAATGAACTTTAAACCTCTACCATGTACTGGTTTTCCAAAACATCATCTTCAAATAACATCTGCTAAAGCCTTAATCTGTTTAGCAATGTATTATTACACAAATTTGCTGAAGTCTTTCTGAACCAGCAGATCTCCATGGGAAAAAAACACCAAATTAGCTTTAGTGAATCCAAAACATTTCTAAGGTATGTTTCAATCTCATTGAGAAGGTCCCAAATAAATAATCTAAGATTTCCTTCAACTTTATGATCCATTTTTGATTTAAAATGGCAAAATAAATTATCAAAATATTTTGATGAAAATATTTGTGTATGAATTGTATAAAGTTTTTAGAAGGTCAAAAGACATTCTTGAACCTTACATTTCTAGATTAAGATTACAAATTTAGGAATGAAGCAATATTCCCTCAGCTTTGCTGACCATCTCTTCTGCTGAACAGGGTGAGGAAAAGCCCACCAGCTCCACTGTGCAGAAGTGTTTCCTTGCTGAAGGCCACAGCAGCAGCAGGAGAGATCTGACAAACCAGGGGTTGGTGTTCTCTGGAGGTCCTCAAGAAACACTGTCTCCTGCCCCTCTACTGCACAGCATCTCTGCTTTCCCTTTAGTTTGCCAGTCCTCAGCCCTGACCATTGCTTTTATTTATGCAAACTCAAAGCTGCATATTTTAAAGGGCTGTTTCAGCACTCCAGCAGATGCAAAGCACAACAGCTGGATATCAATGCAGCTTGGCATCACAGCCATTTTTTTTTTTTTAATTAACACTATAACATATTACAACAAGGAAACAGTTTCTCTTCTTTTATTACTATCCTAACCCTGAGCCAAGTATTAAATAAGATTTAATTTAATTAGTTCTTATATTCTCTTGCTGGATTAGTCAGTAACACAAGGTTCCTACCCAGCTCGCTTACTTGCAGGCAGATAAAAATCCTGCTGATGGTGGTGGGAACACATCAGACACCTAATTTACATACAAGATGGATTACTGGGTTATGAAAAGTAGAGATATTTTCAATCAGTCCTGTGGTTCACCTTTTGCTTTGTCACACATTCCCAAGCTCCACCTGCTCTTCTGCAGCATGTGGGGATGCCAGCAGCGTCAGACCCCACGCTCAGCACCACCAGGTTCATCCCACCTTTGGGTTGCTCCAGAAAAACTAAAGTTGTGACCTGTGGGTTCAAGGGTTCTATCCTGGCATCCTCTTATTCTGTTGGCATTGCTTCTTTCCTTCATTCCCGGCTTTTCTCTGTGGACTAGGTGAGCCAGTTTCCCTCCCCCTTGTGTTTTGGAGGAAGGTTTGGTGGTCCTAGAAAATGCCTCTGGTGTCCACTGAAGCATACTTCTACTTGGAGTGGACCTCTGGCGTTCTCAAAACCCCTGGGCATCCAGATGCTACCAGCTCCTTCATGAGTCTGACATGTAGAACCCCACAAAAAGCCTGGCATTCCTACGCTCCACCACTAAAATGCAAAATTAACCGGGCAGATGCTGTGCCCCAGGCAGAGAGAGCTACCTTCACTCCATGGAGGGGAGAATTCCACCAGGATTTGAAGAGATGGAGTCACTCCTGTGTGTGCCCAAGGTAGAAACTGACCGAGTGGGATGTCAAGGGATGGGACTGCTGGGACAGAGCTCTCTAAGGCACACGAGCTGTGTCAACACAGGTTGGAGCAGGAGCAAGCCCAAGTCGGATCCCCCAAATTTTCATCCCAAGTGGGAATAGCAGTGAAACAACAGCTGTGCCTCCAAGTGAGCCCCAAGCTGTCCCTGGTACTCGCTCTGGGTGGCAAGCTGTGACAACAATCACGCAGAATGCTGCTGAATGTTTGGCACCACTGACATTTGGGCACTGCTGACCTTGTCTCGTCACCTTGATCTGTTCTCCCAGTGACCAGGAGCAGCAACATGTGCCAGGCAGGCAAGACTGGACCTGACTTTAGAAATCCTGTAGACGTTTTGACTTTGGAGTGGGCATCTCAGCCTTTTGAGGCAGCAATAAATAACTTACACGTTGTGATCAGTCAGTTAAAATCAGTTGACATTGACAGCCACAGTCTGGATGAAACATGGAAAGCAAAGCCCTTGCAAGGAGCCCTGGGGAAGGGGAGACACTGTGTCACACAGACCGTCTTTGAGGAATAAAAAAAACCTGTGCCCCGGGCTTATCAGCTAGGCAGTTCCTGCTCCACAAAGCACACACTTCCAGCCAAAAACTGGGAACACCACCGTGAAGCAGCAAATTACAACAAAATCCAGAGCTTCGGGACAAACGCAGCCAAAAAGATCAGCAGGACTCGGCTCTGAGGGTTTTGTTCAGTCCAGAGCAGAAAACCCATAAGCTGAGTCAGGCTGCTCAGCCATGAGTCACACCTATAGAATTCCCAGCTCTCCTGCCACCAGGCTTGCCCAAGTAGGGGCTACAGCCTGCCTGCTGCTGGCTCTGCCCTCGGCATCCACACCACCGTGTCTCTGAGCACACTGCCTGCGGAAAACTGGCACTGATGCACTGAAAACAGAGCAAGGAGACGTTCTGGCCACCAGCAGTGTCTGGAGGGGACACTGAACGGCAGCAGCTCTGCAAGGGGAAGGGAGGGATTGATGGGAAGTGTGAGGAGGTGGGAGAAGCCTGGGCAGGAGTGGGTGTCTGGTCCAGGTACTGGTGACAGGATGCCAGGAGGCTTTTGAGCCTGCAAAAAGCACTCTGCAAAAGGAAAAAACACGTTCGAGCAGCAAGGTGAAAGGTCTGGAAAAATCGGCGAGCGAGAGGGAAGGAGTAGGAGGAAACGTGGGCGCAGAAGTAGGCGGTGCCACATAGCAAGTTTCTGATGTAGCCGGGAAAGGCATCCAGAGCTCCCAGTTTCCAGTCCCACACCTTCACCAGGAGACCATCTGTCCTCTCCCAGGGGGAGGGAGCCCCCAGGTCAGGCAAGAGCGCTTTCCTCATCCTGTGAAAAATAGCAGGCAGTGCCGAGCCTCGGAACGGCACCACTTCTCAGGGTTCCTGCACTGACAGCTATGCTCCGAGCTGGGTCTGTGCCTGCTGGTACCCACTCTATGGCACAGCTGCATCCCTGTTATGGGGCCTGCCATACTTACCTGCCTCCTAAAATGGTGTTTTTTAGTCTTTGGTGCACAGCCATAGCTAACCCAATTCCTCTCTCCGGAACATTTTTATAGGTGTTTTGGGTTGGACTTATCTCTGATGAAAGGATATCTTTTGGAAAGACAGATATTCCTCCAAATTCTGTTGAATGTAGACTGTAGAGCAAAGCAACCAAACAGTTCAGTGATGGATCTTTTTCACCTTCCTCCTTAACTCAAAGAAAAATTTTAACATGTGATCCTTTTTTTTTGTATCATATGTGGTTTTGATAGCATGCAGACCAGTCACCTGTTTTTCCAAATACTTATGCTCAGGCTCCACTGGAGGAGGACTCACAAGTCAATGTTGGGAATGCTTTCAGGCTAGTCTGTGCTGCTCAGCTGCAGTCAGGGCACATCCCCGTCGCACTGGCCTCGTCTCCTGGAGCTGTCAACACCCTGTGGATCACCTGCCCTTTCCCTGCCTGTGTTTGCCATGGCAGGTACTGGCTCTCTGAGCCACGGGGGTGACCTGCAGCAGCTCCGGAGAGGGGAGGACATGATCTAGACAGGTCCTTCAGGAGTGTACCAACCTACTGCCACGGTCAAGGGGAAGCATGGTCATGGCCCAGGTGTCTTCTGAATTCAGGAGGCTTCTCATCTTGAGCTTTGAAAAGCAACAAGCTGTAGGGGATGCCTATGTGGATGTTGGGAGACTGGATGCATCCACTGTTGAATGCACACTCATCCTCTCTCCCTCTAGGAATACCATAGAATGGTTTGGATTGGTAGGGATATTAAAGATCATCTAGTTCCAACTCCCTGCCATGGGCAGGGACACACCTTCCTCTAGACCAGGTTGCTCAGAGCTCCATCCAAACTAGCCTTGAACTGCCAGGGATGTGGTATCCACAACTTTTCTGAGCAACCTCTGCCAGTGTCTCACCACCATCATAGTGAAGAATTTCTAATATCTAATCTAAACCTGCCCTCTGTCAGTTTGGAGCCACTCCCCCTTGTCCTGTCACTACATGTCCTTGTCAAAAGTCCCTCTCTGGCTCTCTTGTAGGCTCCTTTAGGTATTGGAAAGTATTATAAGGTGTCCCCAAAGCCTCCTCTTCTCCAGGCTGAACAACCCCAGCTTTCTCAATGAAAGAGATGGTCCAACTCCCTGATCATCTTCAAGGTCTTCCTCTGGATTCATTCTATCAGGTCCAGATCCTGAGGCTTAAGTGTGCTAGATTAGAAGACTGAAATACAGCTCAACAGTTCTGAAAACTAAGATGTGCCTCACCATATAAAACAAGGCATCTCTGGTGGGCAGTTTAGCAGCACCCCACAGGGTCAGGAGCAGGGCAGCAGCAGCAGCTGACACATCCAACCTCTCCCCCAACGTGGCTGCAAAGCTGCCCGAAACCTCTGTCAACAACCCACATACCAAAGTGCTTTGCAAACACCACAGCCTATGGGGAGCAAACATTTCACATTAATTTAACAGAGAGGGTGTATAGCGGGGGGAACAATGGCTGTGCCAGCCAGGGACAGGACACAAAGAAACCGGGCAGCATCGGACCTGCATCTCTCGGTGTCTCCTGCCAGCAGCACAGCGGTGCCAGGAGCTCCAGCACAGCCACAGCAAGGAGCAAACCAAATCAGTCTCTTTCCATCCCATGGGAATGCAAACTTTTGACACTGTTCGAGACGCCCTGTCAATATAAGCTGTACATTTACATGTCTCTGCTCACTCCCTGTGAAAACTGGTGGGTGCCAGTTTTGCTCTGTTACCAGTAATAAACTTTTGATGCCATGGATTCAAGATCCCCTGTTTGCCCTGTAGAAAGTTTCTCTTCATGCATCAGACTTGGAGAACAAAGTACAGACTGTTTAGCCGCAGGATTTAACCACCTGTTGTAATACCTCGTTGATCTAATCTTTTGTTTTAATTAAAAGCCTTTCAGTTTGGTTTGCAGATTTTTTTCCTTCCTGCACCCAATGCCGGCTTGCCACCTGCTTCACCAGCTCTTTCTCGGCTGTGGAGTTCACATCAATCCTCTTTGAATTCCCTCAAATGCACGGAAATAGTTCGGAAAAAAACAAATCCACAAATGTCCAGCCTGAGACCCAGCACTTGATGGGCACAGCAAAGGATGAAATGAAACAGCTGCAGTGAGTGGGGAGCTGGCAAGGTGATCTGCACGGTGTCCTCTGCACTCCAAGCCAGCTCAGCTCTATTTGAGGTGAGTGACCCACTACCTTTGGGCAGTGAGACGGGACCACACTCAGTGAGCATCCAGGGGATTGATGTTTCAGACAAGACAAAGAAATTTTCATAAGGGTGAGATTTAAACTTGGTTTCAAGCACTGACATGAATTCTTCTCTATCTCCTAATTAAAACATCTTCAGCTACATCAGGGATCTATTACAGTGAATGCATACTTTAAAATGGCCACTTTGAGTATCACTCCAACTTTTTTCCTCTACAGATTTAAATAAAACCCAGACTCCACCAGCCAGCAGAAGTACTTTTTAGCCTTTTGAGTAGGTCACTTCAAAAGAGAAAAATCAGCAAATTAAACCCCGAGATTTCAGAAGATGCAAAAACATGAGGCAAATCCAGCCACAGAGCTGCCCCGGCCCCACTGCAGCCACGCACTGGCACTGCCTTCCCCAGCTGCTCACAGCAGCTCCCTGGTGAGATACACTCTACTGCCCTTCTTCTCATTTGCAATTCGTTGTTCCTATGAAGCCTCGAAAGATTTTCTTATCCTTCTGAGAAGGACAGTGACAGCCCTTTAAAACTGGCCACGTGCTTAACACATCAAAATCATTTAAAAACTCAGTATTCACACTATTTCTGATGTTTCACCTCTCAGTGCTAACACTGCAGTAGGGAATCCAACATGGCCCCGACCAGCCCTACAGAGTGACCTTCAGCTAACGCAGCCACCACCACCTGCGAGGCTGAAAGTGTTATCCAAGAGGAGCTCGGCAAGCTTCTGGGCACACCGAGTGGCTGCGGTTTTGCCCGCCTTTCTCCCTGCTTCGGCAAGAGGTACATTAAAAGCCAGGACACCTTTGGTGCCGTCAGCACCCATAGCATCCAATACTCTGCTGCGCTGGCTCTGGCCAGTGAGGCGCACCGAAGACAGCGGGTCCTTGCCGGTACCACGCCGAGACCCGTCAGGATGTGTCACCACACGCGGCGGGTCGTGTCACACCGCTTTGTCGAGCAACAAGCAAAAAAAGAAAAAAAATCAGGTTAAAAAAAAAAAAAATCAGATCTAATACGTGAGTGGGCCGGTATGTGCAAGAGAGATGAATATGAAGTAAAACACGCTGGATGCTACAGTAATAACCGGGCGCACGCGGAGAGGCTGGAAGCGAGCCAGGGAGGGGAGATACGAGCGGGGAGCTGCCGAGCTCAGCCTGCGCCTGTGCCTGTGCCTGGCGCCGAGGCTGCGGCTCCTGAATGAGCGCGGGGCGGGTCCCGGGGCTGCCGTGGGGGCGGCAGGCTGACACCGCTCCGCCGAAGGCAGCGGGAGCCCTCGGCCACGTCAGCCCCGGGCTGGGGCTGTGCCCCTGCCGGGCCCCGCAGGGGGCTCACCGCACACCCGGGCAGCTTCGTTTTGTGTGCGCGGGGATAAAGGTGGGGTTTGCCCCTTGCCGGGTCCGGTAAACTGCGGTGCCAAACGCGGAGACGGGTGACCTCAGCAGGTCGCTGTGAAACGTAAGAATATAGTCCCCCCAGTATTTCTGTATTAAGGGTGGGACCGTCTCACGCTTCTTTGTATGGCAACGCTGAACCTAAGAGCCCCTCTGGTAGCAGCTTTGTGTCCGTGCGAGCCTCCTTTTGGGGAGCAGGGGGAGGGGAGCGGAGGTCGCAGGCAGGCACCTACCGCCGAGCAGCATCCCTGCCCTCCGTGCCCTGCCCGCCTTCCCCACGTCCCGTGGGCGTTCGCGTGGCCCCTTCGCAGCAGCCGAACACACATTTTACGAAGTGCAAACTTCTAACGGCATGGGGATGAGTCATTACGGGGTTTCAAAATGCGTAAATGTGATCACATCCTAATTCGGTGTGTCACAGTGAGCTGCCCTGCATCTGCGGGGTTACTCCGCCTCGGAGAAACCTCGGAAATTCCTGCCCAACCTTCTCAGGAAAAAATTCATCTGCATTCATGTCACTGCATGCAGAGAGTTAATGTGTTTTCAGGGTTTTTTATTTTGGCACTGGGTTTCAATGGAAGCTTATGTGCAGTTTTACAACCCGGTACTGCTGTTTTTCGCCACAAATTTACAACCAAGTAATAAGTAAACATAAGATTTTTTGGCTACATAGAATTTTCCAAGGTGATTAAATAATTTTTCTAAATAGCTCTGAGAATGAAGCTGCCTGAAATCCCTGAGGTAATAGGAAATGAACTGCATCCACACAGCTCCAAAGACATAGGAGGAATTCAAATTTACTGAGAAGTAATATAAAATATTTAAGAAACCAAATAAAACTGAATAAACCCTCTTTTAATGTAAAATAAGTCTACCAAACCAGCAGTGACATTTGCTGCCAGGCTTCTCTGGGGACTCCATGTATGCCCCAGGCTCTGTACAGCCCATTCCCTACCAGCACCCATCAGAGATGGGGCACACCTCAAAGGAATATGCTTTGAAGACCTTCAAATATTTTCTTAAATGGGCAAAAGCAGTATTCTTTGTGGACTTAGCCAAAGAACAGGGAGACGGAAGCATCAGGACTGTGGCCGAAGGGCGGGTTTGGGACAAGCACGTTCCAGGGCACTGATAACCCGAGGACTTGGCAGGAGCCTATGTTAGGGCTTCCCAAGCTTCTCCAAAGTGGGAGTCAGCTCCATCGTCTCCCTCAGCACTGGAGCTGCTGCCTGCTGGCACTGCCAGCTCACCCAGTGGGCAGCCAGCTTCGAGCCTTCTCCTCAAGTGAAAACCACAGCCCAAACCCATGCGGGAGGGAGGGGGCCTGGCCCTTGCCCAGGGCTGCAGGTGTAGGTCTTGGGGCAGGGCAAGCAGCCCCATCTGGGGGCCTTCCCTGGAAGGGGCTGACCTTCATCCTTGCACAGCGGGGCAGTGGGAGAGGAGAGCCACCGGGGGAAGGGCTCTGGGAAGCCGTCCCTCCCGAGCAGCTCGAGGAAATTCATATTTCATGTTCTGCTCCTTCTCTGCCCACAGAGTTCTTTCTCGTGGTGGTGCGTAGGTGTATGTGAGGGATTTATCCTTTCCCCACTGAATCACTGCAGCACAACATCTTTTCAACCCTTCTGTACAGCACAAAAGAGCCTCATGGCATTTCTCCTCATATTCCTGCTTAAGGAGACAGCCAGCAAGCTCCACAGAGTGACCCAGTTGCACCCCAGCTCAAGGCTGGGAGGAGCACAAGCCCTCTCAGCCCCGGTGGGACATGCTGGGGGGGGGACAGACATCCCTTCTTGCCAGCTGGCACCCCAAAACCACAGCCCAGCATGCCTGATGCCTTCATGAAGGTGACTGGGATGCTGCTGTTTGTTCAGCTGGAAAATGGCTCCACACTCAAGGGAAGGAGCAGAATGGGGTGCCCCGAGCATGCTGTGCTCTCCCCCACTGCCTCAGGAGCCCAGGTCCAAGCCAAAGTGTTACCAAATCCCACTTGCCGTAGTGACAAGCCTTTATGTTTTAACCAGGGGCTGCTTGAATACGCTTCCATCAGGTCTGATACTGGTATGGTGTATGAGTTCTCTGTGTTTTGAAAAGAGAATGGGGAGGAAATGAGTTCTGCAGCTGTTATCATGGGCAAAGACATCCTCATGAGTAGAGGCTCAGCTATGGATGAAGGCTTTCCTGGCTGACCCTCATATCAACTGCTTATTTACAGAAAGATACAGGAGCTTTAGGAAGGTAGCCAGCCCAGCAATAAAAATTTAAATTACCTTCTTTTGGCTGCATGAGAAACAGACATCTCCTGAAACTTCAACTAAATATTAATGACCCTTCTGTAAGCTGTTCCGACTAACAGTGCCTTCCAACTGAGGACTTTTAAGCATTAAGCTTCACAGCAACCCTGTATCTGGCAGGCCCCATAAAAGCCTGTGGGCTCTGACAGCACCATGCCTGTCCAGCATCACTGTATTCTTAGGGAACTTCAGCCAGTCATACATGCGTGCTCAGCCCACATCAAGTTAAAAAAAAAGTATGTCTAAAGGTTTTCTGATTATACTTGTGTGCAGCCTGATAGATCAATAACTCGTGGCTGCTCTACCCATCCTTCCACTTTCAACACAACAGTGCCTGGCTCCTCCCTTCTCCTCTTTCCTCTCTCAGAGTAGATCAAGATTGCACTGAAATGCAGTTGAAAGCCAGCAAACATTGAGCCATTGGTACTGAATTCCCATGTTTAATCTCCTCTGGGCTGGGAGAAAGCACCTACTCTGACTCCATCTCTGCTTGAAATCGCTCCTGACTTCTGTATCAGCTCAGCAACCTCGATGTTTAGAATGTTTCCAGAGGGGATCTCCCACCACAAACACGCACTCCTCTTTGCTGTTTTTGCTCCCTGGTCTGTTTCTCTTCCCTGTTTGTAACCCACTTTTCATTCAGTTTCTGCTCTCCAACAACCTCTTAGCAGAGATGTGAGCTGCTGCTCAGAGGGAAAGTTGAAACAGGATGGATCACCAAGACACCTGCAGAGGGCCATGATAAGGCTGGACAGTGATGCTGTCTCTCTAATTCCCAAAGGCCACTGATACATCCCCGGCATCCTCTCCTAGCAGACCTGTGCTGTTTGCAATCCTGTGTAAATATGAGCACACACAAAGGCAGGAGCACAAGAGGTGGAAAGAGCACTCGGTACAAGTGTCGTGCTGCAGATCCTTCTGGGGTTTTAGTTCTCCCTCTTGCCTGGGCCCACTGAGCCCCGCAGGCTGTGCACACAAGTTAAGTGAAGATTCAACCACAAGAGCAGGAAAAGGCTTCCTCCAGTGAAAGCTGCATTTCAAGGTATTCCCTCCTCCCTCATCCCCCCCCCAATTAACATATTTTAGAAAACACAATTAAAAAAAAAAAAAAAGACAAGGAAAACCCTGGGGAAACTAAGGAGTTCTCACGGTGAATTTTATTTTGTAAGCAACAATATAAACATGTGAATAAAACAGGCATCATTTGCAGGGCTGGCCTTTGATCCAGAGTACCCTGGATCTAGCAACTCTTCCCAAGCAGATGAGGGCAAGCCTTTACCTGTGACTCCAGAGGCCAGCCAGGTTGCAGTCCACCAAGACCTTTGTCATGGAAAGACCAATGCTTGAATATTTGCTATTACCAAACGTATGTGCAACCTCAGAATGTACCTCCCACCTCCCCCCCATGTTAAAAAAAAATCATACAGCTGCAAACCAGTAAAAAAAATTGCTTCCAGCTTATTGAGACTGAAATGGCCTGTTGGACTATAAACTGAAATATCATTGTGGAGATAACCAACTGGTTGTGACACAAAGTACTGTATTTACAACTCAAAAATATAACTGTTATATACTTTAATTTATAGCAAATTTAATACATTAGTGTTTACAAAATAAAATCTGGACTCAACTGAAACAGAGTGCTGCTTAGCAAGTTCTTCTTCCTTCCTCTCACTTTAATTGAAGAGACCAGCAAGCTTACGAGCTGCTTCTGTGATCCACACGTAACTTTTCATGGTGTCAGATGTTGGAGAAAACCACATGTTTCCTGCATCTCTAAAGGTTCGTTGCTTGGTACCTCCTATTGCTCAAGATGTACAGGTCAAACCTTAAGCTGTCCTTTAGCAAGTTCCATACACATCTCATGAAAGCTACTCAGATACTAACCAGGGCACTGGTTAATGTTACAAACTGAAAAACATCCGTACTACTAGCTCACACAACAGGAAAGAGGAAATATAACTACACATTCAATCTCTTATTCCTAACAGCAAAGCTGCGAACTCCATTGCTTAAAGTAAGATACTTCAGTAAGTGAAACAGTACCATACAGTTCAAGAAACATTTTTTTAAAAAACCAAACATTTTAATAGTATAAAAAGTTGTTTTACTGGTGTTTCTACTATAAAGCTTTGTTCCACAAATCAAGTGATAAAATAATTAGATATGTTTACAGTGATAAGAGACTGCAGTGTAGACATTTCAGCTCACATTTTGCTGAGCGTTTCAGTACAAAGACTGACTGATTTGTTAATACACACCTATGACACAGAGCAAACTGCAGACATGAAGTGCACACCTGAATAGGGAAGTTGACCCACTGGCATGGTAACTTACTTTCTTCATCCCTCCCTTCCCCCTCTACAACATGTTGTAAGCAAAAACTGTACTCAGAAACTGAGGCATATAACTATTTTGACTGCAGAGCAGCACAGAGAAGAAATGGATGCACACAAACACACCATGGTAAATTCCAAAGTTATATGCCAACTACTTCTCCTTAGATAAAATGACATCTTCAAAAGTGGACATGTACAAAAAATAAAAACTGTCAAATAAATAAAGAATACAGATGTTAATTAATCACATATATAAAGAAACGTATTGGCATACTGTATGCAGTATACGGTATATTCATAGAATCATGTGGGCTGGACAGCACTTAATAAGGAGTCACATGCTAAAGATGTAACTCCTTGTCTCTCTCCTCCAAAAAAATCTTAGGGTTTCTGGATATCAAGTGCAACCTTTTACGCCGATGCAGAAGTCCTGCATCATATTTCATCTTTGCCACACTTAGGATGCTGCTTTTTTTTTTTTTTCTGTTAGGATCCACAGAGAAGTCCAAGAAGTTATAATGGTCTGAATCACAATTTTTTCAGCCCTGTCCATGCTACTTGGTCTCTTTAGTTTCCTACTAAATTAAATTTGGTAGGAATTGTACAGTATTTCAAACCCCAGTTTTTCCCAAGGAAATGGGAGCCAGTCATATGGACTCTTCCATGCCTTTAACTGGCATCTCCTACACTCCTGACCTGTAGGTAGGTATTATGCTATAAGAGTGTTATACAAAGGCTGCTGAAACCATTGAAAGTGATGTAGCAATAGTTAAGTGTCAAGTATGACTGCTATAGTACAGAATCGGGGTCTAGGTCTATCAAATGCTATATCCACATAACATTTTTAACCATGAAATATTTTATGCATTTTCCTTTTTCTACAAATATTGTTGCAAACTTGCTGTTAATTGTGTCACAAGGTTTGCATTCCTAATTCTCCAATGATTTTTAATTCAAATGTTTAACAATCATATCTACGCTAGGTACACTGAAAGTAGACATTGAAATTTCAAGTAAAATGAACTGTAGCCACATCTACTGGACTCAATACACGTCCCGACATCTAGATTTACTTTGATAAGTTATACAAATACATAATACATTCTTAAATAATGAAGATCCACAATATTAATTTGTGAATCTTCCCACGTTATAAAACCACTTTTACAGGAATGTTTATCCACCTGTATTATTGTTTTAGTTTGCAGTGTCTCTTGCTTTCCTGTTTCCACAGATTACTGTACCAGTTCTTAGGCTTTGGCTATTGAAATCTCTTATTTGAATGAGGCAACACTGGTTATTAAGGCTGGTTTTTTTCTCTTGTGAAGTTTCATTCTTTACTATGACACTGTTTTCCAGAGCAGAATGACTATCTTGTGTCTTCAGGTTCTGTTTTTATGACCTTCCTTTCTATGTTGTTAAAAGCCGAATGAGGAAAATCCTTTAAAATACCAAGGCCTTCTGCATTGAGAAAAGAAAGAAAGATGTTAAAACACTGCTTGGAAACAAACATATTCTGTTCTTAAATTAAGAAAAAGGCCTAAGAACCATATGGATACTATGACTTGAAGCAAGAAATTCTGCATCTTCATCCTGGGCTTTAACCCAACTGGGTTAGAACCACTTCAGTTACACTGCAGTGATGACAGAGGAAGCACCAGAGATTTACTTCAATCTTCTCCAGGAGCAAGGCTAATGGAGATGCACTCTACACTTGCATTTTGAGAGGGAACTTGAAATGGGTAAAAACCCCCAACTGGAGATTTCACTAAGTGAATTGTCACTGGGACTGGGAACATCTGCAAAAAAGGTGAGCCAAGATCGCAATATCCCAAAGCAGAAAATGCAAGATTCCACCCAACTATTACTTCTGCATCTTGTTTTTTGAATAGACTCTTTCCCACTGCATCTTTCAGATGGGATTTTATCATTATTCCTGAAGTTATGAGAGTCTCAAGTAGCCCTTGATCTCAGTGCGCCACGTATTAAACTGAACCCCCCCCGAGAGACTTCACAAAGGTTTCTTGCTCTCTTCTATCAAACTTAAGAGTGGGTTTCTTGCAATTTCAGAGGTAAATTACAAGATTGCCAGTGAGTAGAGGTCACTGAATGGGAAACCCAGGAGGAAAAGACTTACTGCACGACATGCAGTTCACAGTAGAGGAACAGTGCTAGGTCCTTATAAACCAGAATAAAGAGGTCTTTTTATAAAAAGTCTGATTCCTTTATACAGAATGAAGCCATGTCATAAATCACGTTGCTGTGATTGTAATGCAGTCTAAGTATTTAACAGCAGTAGCGTGGGTCAATAACACTCTCTGAGGACAGATACACGCCAGAACCTGCTTGTACGAACGCAGCTAATGCATCCGCTAAGATTTTCCCAAAGAATAATACGCCTGATTCCAGATTAGCAAATAACACTTAAAATTTCCTCTAAAGCTTTAGTTACATGGTCCCACACAACACATGCCAGGCTGCCCTGTTAGCTGCTTCACTCAGACACATCAAGATTAATGAGTTCATCACAGGCTTTGTAAGAAATGGTGGGTGATTTCTAAGGGACAGCACCAACCTGAGGACTGGGACTTTGCCTCACCACCAGGAAAAAGCCGGATCAAATCACTGCACAGAGGTTTTCCAACATGCTGCTCCCCATCAAGTGAAATGTGCTGCATCTGTCTGCTCGGCAGATTGGACATTCGGAGATTCAGTGGTCTTTCACCTGCAAGTTGTTCACAGTGAAATATTGACGTGTTAAAAGAAAGGCAATATTTTAAACCACCTAGAGACTTCAAGACATATTAATTCTATCAGCAAAAATGCATCCTAAATTCCAGGTGCCCAAGGAGGTTTTTGAGCAAAAAAAAGGCTTATGTAAATATGCTGTTTTGCAGACTATTCCACAGGCACTGCTAGAGTAAGACATTCAGCCATAGAAATTTTTTTTTAAACATCTCTTTTTTCTGTTCAAAAACCCCCTTGAGATCTAAAAATTTCTGTTCCCACTTCACAATCCCTTTGAGATCCTAAAAATTCCCACTTTCCCTGCAGAATGGATAAACGGCATAAAGAAGCTTGCTCTGCCAAGGAAAGCTGGATCCATACACAGTACCCTTCTTGCATACTTCTGCACCTCATTGCTTGACCAATATACACAAATGTTTTAATGCTGATTTGTATTGATTCCCTTAGTTCCTCCCTCTACTGCTTCTCTTCACCTCCCTTTAAACAAACTAGCTTTTATAAAACAGACACAAGAACTTCTGGTTCTGTATTTCTTCTGTTTGTAAGATTTTTTTTCTCATTTCACAACAGTTAAAAAAGAAATCCAAACAGAAAGTGCTCCAACAAAACAAACAGTCCTAAAATTAATTCAGGCTAAGGAATAGCCAGTTTGGTAAATCAAAGAGAACCACAGAACTGTGGGCTTTTTGAAGAATAACAAGCTAGTAAGAACATCATTAGAATCTGCTTAGTTCTAAGTAATTTACACAGCCAGCTCCCCAAGTTTTGTTCCTAAACTGTACAAACAGGTAAACAAAAAGGAGTAACAACCACATTGTCTACTTTACTTTCAATTTCCACAAAACAAGAACACAAATGAAATGCAACACTCTGTTCTACTTTCAAAACTGAGGATAAAGGTAGAGCAAAGTCCTGCTCACAACAATAGCAGCGCACCCTACCTTCTTCCCTCCCCACGTTATCCACAGAGAAAGCAGTCTGCCCAGACACATTAGAGTAACAGAGCAGAACCTGAGTGTACATCTGATAGCATTATTTAGATTGTAAGCACTTCAGGGCAGAGATCTTGTCTTGTCCATTCAGTGCTCAGGATCGTACATGAGATAAATAACACCACTGACACGGGTTGCATAACATCAGATGGATTTGCTGGCAGCAATGCTGTGCCTGGGAGGTACCATACCTTGTCCATCAACATTATCTAGTGACATGCCATTGGGGCTGTGCTCTTCTGAGTTCTGCCTGTAACACCCTGTGGAAAGACGTCTCTCTAATGCTGCCTGGCTGCAAAGGAATTCCATCTGTTTTGCCATCACCTTTTCTGACTGCAAATAAAACAAAAAAAAAATTTCTCTCTATATACATACATATAGCGAGTCAAAACACAGGGGAAAAAACAGTGTCAGATGATAAAACTAACCGCCTAGATGGAGGTTTTTGTTGACTCATATGTACAGATGTGTGTTTTATGGTTTCTTCAAAACTATGAAGCAAACAAAATATTTTTGCACACATAGAGACTCTCATGATGTACATCTGAGTCACTCAAGAATACTTAAAATGCAAGCTGTTGTAGTTCATCCACACAGAAATGCAACATTGAGTTCTGTTCTTCAAAAACACACAAAAATCACTTTCTGCACTTTAGGACTGTGGGTTACGTGAAGAGCATCTCAAGAAAACCAAAAAAGAATGTCTTAATTATCCTGTTAGCTCTGTTCAAATACATGTCTTCTCAAAGTATTCCAGAAAGTATTCCAAGAGCAATGGCAACATCTGCTAAAAACTTATGCCAAGATTTCACCAGACATCTTGGAATCTTTATTTTAGGAAACAGCTCTACACAAGCTTAAAAATCTGCCATTCTGAAAGTGTAGGATGACAGTATGTTTGTGGGGGATAAAGGTGTGAAATGTCTGTCTAGAAGAAGAACAAGACCTATACACCTCTAGAGAGTGGAGCTAAACAATCCAGTGCAATGTGGGAGGAAATGGCGTCTGAATGTTTGTCATTGACTTTAATGCCAAGAGAATTCTAACTTTCACTATGATCTTGTTCTCGAGAGAATGTAAATAAGCATCTTGCAGAAATAAAATCACAAGTCAAGAGAGTTGATTTAGAAGAGCCACAATGAACATAATAACGGAAAGTGTACAAACTTAACATCTACAATCGACAGGAAAAATTAATTTCTCTTTCAGGTAATGCCATCACCAGTTCAGCTAGTACAGAGACTCATCCATTGCAGAGCACTTCACTTATCTTGGGAGATGATGAAAGCCCTGACTTCTGACCAAAGTCTGCTTACTCAGCATAGTTCAATAATTTATATATACAATAAGAGTGTAACAGACCAGCAAAACCTGAGCTTCTCCAGCACAGTGATGACCCTGACAGAAGGGTAATACCATGACCGGTATTTACTTATTCACTCTGACTCAGAGATCATCACGTTCTGCAGGAGACCACTGATAGCTGAAGCTTGATCTTGGGAAGTAGGTAGAAAAAAGAAACTATATTGAAAGAAAATAGTTTACTTTCAAGTGTGCTTTCACTTTGCTGTTCTGTCAGTTTTGTTACCAACTTTTGAACTGTAAAGTAATTCTTAAAAATATTTCTCATTCATGCCATCTTTGTTGTTTGATTGGGATAAAACCAGAATTTTAAAATGCTGTGATGATTTTGATCACTACAGAAAAACGTGTAGAGTTGCAGATACACTTAAGCTTGAATTGAATCTCTGGTCCATTGTTATTTGGAAATGACCAAACTTTAAAGCGCATACAAAACGAAAAAAAGCTTGCAAAAAATCAAGCCCTTGTAATTATTCTGTGACATCAGAGCATGTAGCATAATTGCTTTTTGATGTATCACAATGAATAGATTTGTACAACCAAGCATTGCTATGCAATAGAAGAAGGTAAGTGAAAAGGTAACACATCAAGTCTCAAAACAACAGGATGATAACTCCTATATGTAATCTTACGTGCAAATGTGGTGATTACATCTGCCCAAATCAGCTATACAAAATAAATGTTGTTGCAACTTAGCATGAAATCCCTCCTTGGCAACAACTGGCAGTGGGAGATGTGCATTTTGCCTCAAGGCTGGGATACCCTACAGAAAAGACAGTCGGAAACCTGTCTTCATTCATACAAAGCTTTCCATCCTCTCAAGAACACTTCCACCCGGATAGGTGTCGTACAGAAAGCAAATTTATCCTCTCAGATCCAGAGGTTCACTTATTTCCTTTCTTCTCATAAGACATGTCAGAACTGAGGACTCCAAGATCGCCTACTCTACTCTGTTAGACTCAGCAACTTGAGCTTTCCATTTATAGCGAATAACGCAAGTAACACAGCACATACTGTACCAATACTACCCTACTTGCTCCCAACAGGCAACCACAGATTGTCAAGCCTACTATGCTAGATCCTACCTCCTTGGAACTAACAAGGGCAAAACTGTAGTACTGTGTCAGAACAGTTTCAGAAGGTAAACCCGAATTAAGAGTGATGCAATCCCAGCTAAGCTAGGTAGCCTTTCAAAATGATGGTAATTAATTTAGTCATCAAAACAACGCATCAAAACCAATGCACAAAGACATGGGCTGTATTATTCACAGTGTACTGTATGTGGTTTACCTGAGAATTAAGAGCTGTTGGGTCTTCACTCTTTCCTTTAGCCAAAGCAAGTGGCATTTTGTCTTGCTGATAGAGTGTCTGGACTGTGTCCTGGAAATCAGGATAACCATCCTATTGAGCATAAGAAGAAACCAAACCCAGAGGTTATTATCAATTTTTCTTCATGCTCTCTGTACATTCAAGAGAAAAAAACAAACCAGCAAACAACAAAAAACCCACATTCCCGAATTTCCGTGAAAATTCTGGACTACAATTTATACGTTCATGCTATCCACTTTTTTTAAGTTTACGCATAAAACACACACAGCCACGCCACAACAACTGCTATACATCTAAAATGGCATAGACAGACAATCTCATCTCACTTTATGGTGAATCCAGACTACCGTTGTTACTGACATTAAACTAGTTTACATGCAGCCTTGCCAGGCAGATTTGGGCCTGTGGTTTCTGTCACTCTCAAGAAATCAAGTTTTTATGTAGTCAAGAATATATACTCACCTTGTGAAAATGAGAAAAGCCTCCTGAAATTGAACTTACTTCACATAGAACCTACACTAATATCACAAAATGAAATACCACCATTTTAAAAGTATGGTAGAAAATTTATATACTATGGGAAGTCATGATTCAGTAATTCTTCCAGTCTGAAATTCTTATGACATGAACATCTCTTCTGCAGCTTGCATATGTACCACTAAAGCAAATAAAGTTCCTGTGAAAGCCTGCCAGACTCCATTAAAATAAATTAATCATCGAAGCAAAGGTTCAAGATGAGGAATTTATCCAGCTCAGTGTTATAAAAGGAAAGCTCAAGTACACTTGAGGAACATCCAGAAATGTTTACAAAAGCACAGTACAGATGACACTGTCAAAATGTGAGAGGAAGCCAGAGATCTTAAGACAGACCCAAATCTGAGAACAGTGACATCTGTCACTAAGGATCTGCAGATCTGGGTATCAAAAGCACACCAAATTAGGTGTATTTTCCTCATGGATTCTAAAGACACATACATGTCAATAATTACAATTTTTACAATAGCTGGACAAAAGGGTTACAGCTCAAGAATAATAAAAGTGATCTTCCAGAAAAAACTCAGGGCAAGAACCACAAGGTTCCTGCCATTGTCAGGCTGCCCACGGACCTGCAGAGCAGTGCTCTGACCCACAGCAGGAGGCCAGAGCCTCACAGAAAGATAATGCCAATAAACCTACTCTTTATGCTCAGGAAAAAGCCCTAAAATCTGTCTGAACACCGTACACTGCTTTTATCCACTCAACAAATGAATGTGATAGCTGTGCAAAAATTTCATAGCCAGGTAAATTGCCAAAAGCCTCATCCCCTAGAAACAAAGGCTTTGCAGCATGTTTCCATGAGCACTGACCACATTCACAGCTAGACCTGAATTTGTCTGGGAGAGAAGAATGATTATGTGTAGGAAGATGAGAAGCTGAACACACAAAAGCTCAGGATCCTATTTTTGCAACATAACAGGTAATACATTTTTTATATCTTTTTTTGTGATCACCTGCCTATACAAAACCAAAGGCTGTTTCCCAGGAGTGGGTCTGGCTGCCTGTTGCTGTGTCAGTCTCCTGTCAGTCAGACAGGCAAGTCTCAGATGTGACATGGTTCTGGATCCCCTTCCCAGAGACCTCCCCCACCACTGGCTGTTCTCCCCATTGCTAAGGGCTGCTGAGCAGCACACTGGGCCAGGCTGGACTTGCTCTGCCCCCAGGTTGCCTGGAGGTCCTGCTGCATGCAGTGCAGCATTTTCCTCTTGCCATGCTGCTGCTCAGTTGTTTTTCAAGCAGTTTCTTGCAGCAGATGTTCCCAGTCCCACATGTGCTTTTTCGCTCCCTCTAATGACATTTTTCCTATGAAAACAGTAGCTTCTACTTCTTTTGCTGTTTTTGTGAAAAACACAAATCCCACACTATGGTTTTCTTTTCAACCTTCTCAGCAAGAGTGGAGGAGGGCCTGTTCTCTCCTCTTCCTCCACCCACACTAGCACCGAGGGAAGACACTTCCTTGCAGCCTCCACTCAGATCTCCCTGGCTGTGCCCCCCTGACTCCCACTGAGCTTTGGGAAATTGGCTTTTGGAAGCTCTCTTCGCTTCTCACATTCAGCTGAATGGAGACACTGACACACAAAACTATTCATTTTTACCACAGACAGCAAGAATATTTTTAAAACTCTCTCTTTTTGCTCTCTTGGCTGTTCATATTGACTCTGAAGGGGAGCCTGGTTGACCTCAAGAGCAATGAGCAGCCTCTCTCCCCTCCACGAATTCTGTGTGATATACCTGTGACTTGTTTTGCTTTCTAAGCTGGTGCCACAACAGCTCATTGCTTTGAGCAGTGCCAGCACTGAGTCACAGGAGATGACAAAACAAGGGGTGCCCCCGCCCCGCAGCACCTAAGCAGGAGAGATCTTTGCTCTTCAGAAGGACGTGCCATTCCCATACCTCTTCACCTGCTCTTTGTCCAGAGGAGACTTAGGAACTACACCCCCTTTTTTATAATCTGCTTCCAAATCCCAATTCACTCCCTTCCCTTTTTCACTCCCTCCACGCCTTTAGTCTGTCATTTGCCTGGAATTTTTTCCCTTCTCCTCTTTACACTTCACTCCCACAGCTCAGCCACCCACTCTACGAATAAGAGGGGGAGAGCTCACAGGGGAAGAGAAAGGCTTTTACAGGTAATTTGATGTAATTCATGGCATATTGTTTCTTTGTAATGGTTGTGCCAGTTTCATATTCATGAAAAGGATAAATTTACAATGTGGCTGTAGCCTGACAATGTTGCAGCTTGTACACACAGTTCTGTTCAAGGATGACCTTCAGAGCTTCTCTGGAGGCTTTTTAAAATGTTATTATATTTCAGGAAATTAACTCATCTTTTTTTTTTTTTTTTAAGTCATCTTTTACACTATGCAAACAGACTGTGAAGTCTTTCCAAATTGAAGCCTCAGTATTTTAGACCATGCTTTACAGAGACATTAATGACTAATGGATAGAGGAATGGTGAATCAAAATACAGAGTTCTGCCTTAAAACAGAAAGGCAAAATGACCCTTATATAAAAAAAATAAATCTAGTTACAACAGCAAAACAATCCCCCATGTTCAGGTCCTCTGAATATTAGCATGATAGTGAGCTAGCAGAGCCACAATGAAGCATCACAACTTCAAAAACAGTAATAAGCAATTCTTATCCGAAACAAAAGGAAAAATTTGCAGAATTTGCTGCCATTTTCCCTTTTACCTTCCAAAAAAAAAAAAGGACCTCTAAAAAAACCCCAGCCAAACAAAAACCTCCTCCAAACAAACAAAAAACCCAAATCAAACTGACCAAACAAAAAACTCCAAACCCCACACCAAAAAACTCCAATAAAAACCCAAATCCCCAAACATATTATTAAAAACAGGACTTTTTTTTTTCCAACATGCAAGCCCCAAGAACCCAAAACATCCTATGTATAATTAATCTGCCACATAATACTGCACCTTTTTTATATGTCATTGAAGTCCATGATTTACAGCAGACCTCAGAATTATAATGCACAAAAGTAATGGTTTATTCCTTAGAAGACTCCCATACTTATGAAGAAGACATTTATACTCATAATAACATGATTTTTTCAAAATCAATAATGCTATCAAATGAAAGAATATTAAATTTAGTTTTCAATTTCTTATTTTAGAAAAATGTCTTATTATTGAAATACTAATTTGGACAGTTAGGACATGAAATTTTCATAAGCATTTTAAAATGTGACTGGTAATTTTAGATAAAAAGAAAACCAAGTCAACATCCTTTTTCAGCATTATTGAACTAAAAAACATGCAGAAAAAGCAGGCCTCCCAGACTCTAAATATCTCACCGTGCAGAAAACAAGAGAATACACATCCCCTAAGGCTGCCCAGATTTGCTCTCTAGAAAACGAAGACTTTCACTATTTTAATTTTACATTTTCCTTCAATGAAGATCCTGCATAAAACAGCACCTCCCTTGCAGTGTGTCAGTTTAGACACTTGCTCATCATCAATTATTACTGAATGAAGGGAAAACTTCCTAATGTTGCAATCCAAGTCACTGAAATACTACTACAAGCAGAGGAGTGGCAGCTCCCCCCCAGCTTTTACAAATCAGGGCTAGACTGAATAAAAGGGGAACCTCAAGCAACCATCCTGCAATGTGTAGGTCAAGGTAATGGTAAAGCTGGATAAAATCATTGAATGGATAAAATGAATGGATGAAATTATTTAATGCAGCTTTTCCCTGCTCTTTTTTGTGGATTGAAGAGCAAGCACATCTCAAAGCAAATCCTAACACATGTAAGTGACACTATTGACTTATCAAAGCTACCAGTAAATCCTCAATGCACATGCACATTTTGTATTATATAAACTCAAACTATGACTGTAAACACACTGATGAACTTATTTATTAATCATAACTGCCTTTTCAAAACTAACTGCTGCCCATTGGGGTTTGCCTCAGAGGAAAAGCCTTTGCACAGGTAAAAACACTGCAGTACTAAAAAAAAAAAATATTAAAGTCTTGCTATATTCAGTGCATCATTTATCACAGAATGAGTTAAACACGACAAACACATTCAGAATATGTTACAATTTTCCTGTGCACTTCCAGAATACATGCCCTGTGTCAAGTACAAATCTAGCTCAGGACCAGCTGACATTCTAATACACATTTAACCTACACTTTTTGAAGTAGATGGTACAATAAAAAACACCCACAATACTAAGGACAAATTAGATACGTAACAGTGAAACAGTCATTTAAAATATAAATTAAAAAGGAAGATCTGCAATTCTTATGAGATCTACAGGTATACATACATGCATTTTAATTTTTAAATATTTTAAATTAAAAGTAACATTTTAAAAGGCCTCAAATTTACTTTCCAGCAGTGGTAGCTGAAGAAAAAAGGTAAAGTACATGTATGCTGCTCCTGCTCCTTCCTAAGAAGAAATTCCCAGCATCTCCCAAGCAACATCTTGTGCAGGTATATACATTAGCCATGTATACATGTGCATTTTACACAAAACTCACTACAAAAACCTGTAAATTAATATCTACAGGCACAACCATTTGTGTTGACACATATAGCTTTTAGTTAGTTTTAGTTTTTGACCTTTCAGTATGATCAGTGTCACAATTTAAGCCATAGTCAGAGATGGCTAACATTCTGCCATCAATCCTCATCCAGAACTCTGGATTTTGGACATGATCAGCAGCTGACTCAAGCGAATTAAGCAAACCCCACCTCAGACTGACTTAAAATCAGGAGGCCTTATGGGAAGACATTTCCTACAGTGCTCGAGCTTATTCCACCACAGGAAGTCAGTCAATCCCATTCCTCCCCTCCTACTCACTCAGAGTGCAAAACACTGAGAGTAACTTTACCATTAAACAAATCCTACTCTTTTCCTCTGCTCCTACAGGTTTCTCCATCAAGCATTTACATTTGCAGAGACAGTGGGAATGTTCTCCCCCTCTCTCTCACACCCATCAACTGTCTATCAAATGTTTTTCTGACAAATTTCCTTAAGACAGATCCCTTCAAAACAAGAGTGAATTTTAGCATGCACAGGTCAAAACATAGGAGTCAAAATACTGTACCTCTATCTTGATTCTCTTTGGTGACAGCTCATCCCTTTCTCCACACTTAGATCTAGAAGAGAAGACAAATACACTATCAGTAAACAGCACATTGACCCTGACCATCAATAATAATGAAAGACAGAGTCAAGGAAAAAAAACAGATCAGGGACAAACAAGTGAGATGCACTAAAAAAGCCTCCAATTCATTTGGACATGGTAGGGAATGTCACTCAAGTACAGAGGAATACAAGCACCTTGTGTTGTTTTTTCAGAAGTGTGTCAAGGGATTCATGGATTCTTCTTCAGAAGAGAAAGGAAAGCTACCTGGGCACAGTGAATTACAGAAATGCCTTTGGCATTGCTTACCCAGAATGAATGTACATTTACATCTATCACCATGGAAGAGAGTAGAACAAAGGAAAACTTCTAAGAAGTGCAGGAAAACGTATTTCGAAAGGATATTACATCACAGGCAAGAGAGTTAACATTAAAAAACAAAGAAAGTACCAAGACTTTCAATCACATTTACTATATTCTAAGGTTTTATTTGTATTTAAAAGCTGTTAAGCCTTTGCAACAGTTTCAGAACAGCACTTCATGTAACAAAATAGTAACAACTGAAGTTAGGACTTGGCTTCAGTTTCTTTAAGGCAAGTTCGTAAGCCACTCTCTATGACCTTATCTTCTTGGCTAATAAGCCAAATCTGTATATGGAAAAAACCCCAGTGGATACACTAAGCATCTCTGGCTACTCTGCCTATTTACATTAACCTTGAAATACACAAATGCCTCAAATGCTTGAAATACCAGCCTCTCAGATGCTTCTCAACAAGCACTATCATCAAAATACCTACAAAACCAAAGAGAAAATAAAAAGGTAATTCTAGACAGCTAAATTTTATTCCTTTAAAATCTTCACAACTTAAATTGCATTCTCCTACCCTCCTCAGAAGAGCACTTTGCCAGCTAAAGACCAAGAAGAAAGGCTCTCTAGTGCTTCAGAAGAAATGCTATCAGACTGATTAGTCCCTTGAAAGCGAAGATCCTTTGAGTTAATTAAAGCCTTACTTGGTGGTCCTGTAAGTGTATTTGTAGGTAACTTCTCGAGAGATTTGCCGAGCTAGTGCGAAGAGTTCATCTCTCCTGGTCAACAGCGCGTTATCTTTCACACACAGCTGAGCAGCTGCTTCATTAACTGTGAGCTGAAAATTAAACACAGAAACAGGGAGTCATGATTTTGCATACTTCCACCTGTTGTGCCTGTTACAAGTACCTCTCCTCTGAAACAATAAAACCTGCTGAAATAATAAAAAATTTCAGTTGCAAGGAAAATCACCTATAACTGCATACTAAACCCTGGAGGGTTTCTTCAGTTTATTTATACCCCTTACTAATCCAGGTAAGCCTCTGGGAAGAGAAAGGATATGAATGTAGTTGGTACATAAAGCATAATTGTAAGACTGTCTCAATGTGTGCTGCATGTGCCTCATCCCAGCATTAATTAAATCTCAGTAGAAAACAGTATCTCTGAACGTTCACAGTGTTTGGCTCCCAAAGCCTGGTTTACAGGGAATACTATTTTTATAAATGCAATATGCCCAGGACTTGGGGGAAAAAAAAATAAAAAACCCTGACAGTGTGGGTACAGATGGCTTTCCCTGGTGAATACAGAATAAATTCTGTAGAAGGTGATGGTTTAAGAAACGATTAAACTTTTTTTAGCTTTCTTTCTCACCCTCGTGTTTGTGAAGACTATCTTCAGACATGAATCAAATGTAACTTGTTTCAAGGATGTTTTCCTGAGCCTGCCAGGACACATTTCTAGTGCCTCTGCTGCTGGCAATAGATTCATAAAGAGGAAGGAAAAAAAAAACCGCCTTAAGTTAAGGCTCAAAGTGGTTTTGCCATGCTCTTCAGAAGCCTATAGGAAGTGGTGATACTGCATGAATTATATCAGCTTAACAATTCTGCTGTCTGAAAAACCTGTGGTCAGCAGTATGGACACAACAAAATTATTGGCAAATTGACGTGCTGGAGAGGCAATTCCACGCTCCCTTCCCAGGAAGGACATTTTCACTTTTTTTCCTCATATTTGGAGCAGCCAGCACGTGTAATGAGGCATAAACATCAAGAGGCCAAGAGAATATTACAGGCATTTTACCAAAGTGACCACGACTCTCCCACTCTTTTATTTCTAGAAATTAGGCTGCTTTGAAAGGGCTTGGCTTCTGGCAGAGGAGCACAGTTGCTTTGGTGCTACTGTCAACAGTATGTTCTGTATCTGTCTCAGGCTACTGAATATTACAAAGCAGCTCAGTTCTCACAGCACAGTCAGCATATTCATGATGGCCTGAGATGTGCCAGCCCCAGCCCTCGCTCTGGCAGTGCAGGGGCACAGGGTGATGTGGCCAGGGATGGGCAGGACCACACGTGTGGCCTCAGACACCGAAAACACTGCTCCTGCAAGAAGCACTTTTTGTGGAGGCAAACGTGAAGCCAAGGACAGACCAGCAGGTCTGCAGCTAAAGGGGGTCTCCCTCCTTTACCAGGCTGTCTATCACGCTGCAGAATGGTGCTTGCGAATTAAATCACAGCAGCCAGCAACTCACCCGCACCACCGCACACCCCACCCCGAAGGATGGAAGCTGTCACACGCAAGACACGAACACCGCACAACCACGCTGTCCTTCGCCGTGCGGCTTCACGGCATCCAAATTAAAAAATATATTTTGCCCAGTGTGACACCTGTTCTGCAGGAAGGTTAAGAAACCCCAAAAAACACGCATCAGAAGAGCTGAGTTTCTCTCAGTGGCCTGCGCCCATGCAGTACTGCTAGTAAAACCTCACACAGAACTGCTGCTCCTAATATTTCGTAAGTACTTTTTCCCGTATTGAGTCTAAAAGCCTCTGATCTGAGTAGGGCATTTCCTATGGTACCTGAATATTAATCAGAGCACAAACATGTCTTTAGCAGGTGAACTAGGTATGTTGCCTGATCCTTTAGTCCCTGTAGAGACAGAAAAAATAATCTTACAGTGATCAGATGTACAAGGGCACTAACTTCAGGTTTATCTGTGAAACAGCTTACCATGCCTCTACAATACAAGGTACTAAAACAACAAACTATTACCCCTTAGATAAGAACAGTTGTTTTACAATGTCTATCTTTTCAGAAAAAAACACAGAGAGGGAAAAAAATACGATAAAAGATAAATGCAACAGTGATGGAAAGAATTACCATCCAAAGCAGGCACTAACTTCTGTAACAGTGATAGCTATTACTTTGCCAAGGATGAAATATATGGCCAATGCTTACAAAATAATTTGAGATTTTTTTTTTTAACCCCTCAAAGTGCTGGAAGGTTGCAAAGAGCTGAAATGACTGAAAATGCTTTGGGTAGCTGTAGGCAAATGCTGTTTATCCTAATATGTGAGAAAATCCAAATGTTTATTTGTTTGTTTTTCCTGGTTTCCTCTTTCAGGTCACATCCAGACTTAGTGAACTGAAGTGCATCATGGCTTCCTGCCTTTTCAGGAGGCATAATACTGCAGATAGAAAGCTTTGCATGCCTAAAAATAAAGATTCTATTTGCTGGAAGCCTTAGGGATATGGAGCAGCACATAATCATACAGGCTCTACAGAGAGGGATGGGTATATTCCCATCTGACGGGGTTCACAGATTCCCCCCACTAAAAACACATAATTAAATACCAAGCCCTACTGTTTTGGTGAGTCAGCAAAAGAAAAGGAAGAGACCAAGCCAGACAAAATTTATTGCTTGTATTTCTAATTCCTGTTTCTCACACTACTGAACAGGATTTTTTCGATTTTATAGGTACTGAAACAAGCACTGAAATATTGCCACGGAAATTACAAATCTGACTCAAATATGCTCAGGTCACTGAGTTCAAGGGCATGCCTCGTACTCATCCCTCCTCCAGTCCAACTTCAAACGTCAAGTGCTCTCCGTGTTTGAAAAGCTGTGTAATACTAAGACAATGGGATGGATTAAGGACAGCATGTTTATTAGTTTTGGAACGCCTCTGAAAGACTCTGCAACAGATTTTATGTCAGATTAGTGCTTTATGCAAACACTCTTACCAGTAGCACACACTTCCAAACCAGCTCAGTGTCTGCAGCAATCTCAGGCCTCTAATGGCTGCTCAAGCCCTCTGAGATGCTCCAGTGTTCATACTGAAACGAAATATTCTCACTAATTTACCACTAACAATTCCATCAGGTTTGATTTTAATTTGCATGCAACTCCACTGTGCTTGATGCGCCAGAGACATCCTGATCTTTACATTAAGAAGCTAACCACTACTTAAGCTTTTTAAATTCATAGTGAAGTTTATTCAGCTGTTCCCTGACAGCTGCAAGGAGAGCCCTTGAACTACGAGGCAGAATGACAGCCCTGGAATGTATTAACACGTGCAGAAACAGAGCCTCTGGACAAGCAGAAACTTACCTCCCTGGTTGTTTAAGGTCTTTCCTTCTGAGCAGCAAATTGTTTAAGCCATCAAAACCAAAAATACACTAAAGTTGTGTTTACAAAAGGCAAACTCTGGTTTAGCAGATTTTAAACAAACCAAAAAAAAAAGGGTCTCATCGTTGCTATTTGTATATTTTCCGCTTTAAAATGGAAATGAAGGGAAAACTGTTCAAGACAAAACTTCATGAAATCTGGCCTCTTTAAGAAAACAGTAAACCAATTATGGGCAAATTCTTCTTGCCTGCATGTGTGCAGTTCCCATCAAGTTCAGTGAGGCCCCACATGCGTAAGTGAGGCATAAGTCAACCACAGACTACTTTGATCTTGTGCCCTTAATCATAATAGCGATAGAAATATTTCCTAAAGCCAAACCATGCTCCCATTCCATTTTCAAACACAGTTTTACAGTGATGTAGTAAAGATCTGTAGTGCAAGGCTAAAAAAAAAAACTGATCAAGGCAGAGCCGCCATCCTTTATTCCAGTTCACTGCTATCCTGCTCCTTCAAAGTACCATCCCAGACTTCATTCCTGCAGCTTTGCAGAGCCACTCCTGAGCCTACCACACAGCTGACAAAAAAGCTGCCCTCAGAGCCCACCTCACAGCACACTGCTGGATGCCAGAAAACTATCCTGCAAGAAGTCTGCCCAGATTTCAGAGCATTTTCTGCAGTTGCTACCCAAGAGAGAGAGACTATGAAAGCACACAGCTGCACACACTGAACACCTCGGCTGTCTCCATCCTCAGGTGGGGAGAACTCCCTCTCCCCAAGTCCTGAATCTGAAGCAATGTACACAGGGCATCTACACAATTAATCCTTTCCAATCCCACCTCCATCTCACACACAGCTTGTTCTGTTACGAGAGAGACTTCCACAAGGTCAGGGGAGTAAGACGAGATCTGTTCTTGTTCACTGGATGAATTCACAGATTATAAGTGTTCAACATAAAGCCACAAAGCATGTATGTGAAAGCTGCACAACTACAACTGTGTGGTAGAAATGTGGAAGTGTCTCACCAGTCTGTAGTAAAAGCCCTTGTCAAGTCACTGCCGGTGATGTGCAGTTGCCTTATAAATGTAAATACATAAACAAAAATGTAAAGAAATACGCCTTGTTTCCTTCTGCCCTTCTACTCAGAAGCATAAAGAGAACTCAGTCTTATGCTACAGATCACACACCTACAAAACTTCTCCTTGAAGCGAAAAAAGGCTAAAGCCAGTACAGTTTTTTTGGCACTCCTGTAACATAAACATTGCCTTTCCTTTTGGGAGCTAAGCCTTACATGCCAAATTTTAAATCCAACTGAAATTTTGCAATCAGTGTTAACTGTGAAAATGCTGATGCAGCATTCATATCAACAGTGTTTTGGCACTGCTTTGAATTAATGTTTGTTCTCCTCTTGTACTGTACTTTGGCACTAGGAAACTATTCCCCACACAGACACACCTATTGCGTTACAACATATGCCGTGTGAGCCTCAAGAATGCCAGAAGAGAAGCAAAGGAGGTCCGCATGGACTTTCAAGGACAAGAGGGAAGAGATGCTACTCAGGGATTAAAGGACAAATTTTCAAATTACAGCCATCCATCAATACTGGAGATGGTCCTTTCCCTTCTTTCTCACATAGGAGGAACTTCACTTGACTGGCTTAAGACCACTGTGCCCAAAAAAACCCTCAGGTTGTGTAAATGAGCGTCATCCCAATTCAAATCCAAAATAACCCACCACACTGGGTTTAGGGACCTCATTGGCAGAATCCTTTTTACCTCAAGGGTACAAGCTACAGAGCAGGGTCTCGAGGTGAGGGAAAGCTGCAGAGGGTAATAACCACACCAGACACAAGCAATTTCACTTACTGATCTTACAAACAACCCACCTACTCTCAAAGCTGCGAGGAAATACAGGACCGCTTTAAAAATGTGCCAAATGTTTAGAATCCCAAGGGCCACGCTCAGTGCAATACTGGTTTGCTCTTTCAGCGCCAAACTGTCTAAAACCCTCTGTCAGACAGGCTGCAGCAGTGACCGAGCAGTCTGATGGCACCAGGCTGAAATCAGCACACACCCACCCACGGAAGGGTACTGTACTGCACCCGAGGCTTCCATGCCAGGGCAGCACTGCCCACAGCGCTCAACACACAGCTCTCATCATCCAGCAAGAACTGCCCGTACGAAAAGCGCACCCCATGAACAGCATCTCGTAGAAGGTGCAGGAATAAGGGAGGAAGCCCAGTGTTGCTCAAGGTGTTTTACCTCGTGGAGGGTGAGATGTTTGCCATCCTTTCTTTTCGAGTCAAATCTGCCGTATATTGCACTGTACTTTCTGATCTCCTCCTCTTTGTGAGGGTCATCGTCACTCATCTCAAAGATGTGACCAATCATCTTTGCCAGTTTCTTATTTGTTTTCAGTAACTCCTTGACTTCATTTGAGTCACTTTTGGGTAGGGAGGGAACCATACGTTCTACGCACTCGGCAACTGACAGAGCAGCAGCGGCATCCAGCGTCTCGCTGTTTTCCTTTGGTGAAGCTGGAGAGCCAAGGTCAGCTGGGGAAAGGCTGTGCTCACTCTCTGTGGTGTGGTGCCCTTGCCAGAGTCTGGGTTCGCTGCCGCTCTGCAGCGACAAGCTCCCCACCACGTCGGATTTGCTCGCGCCCACACTTTGCACGCACGTTGTGGCAGCACATTTTGGAATCTTCAGGTGAGGCTCTCTGGTGCTGCTGTTCCTTTCGTAACTGCTGCAGGATATCCCCAGCCACGCGGGAGACCCTTCTGGCAGCTTATATATTGGAATGCTGCTGACCGGCAAGGAGGTGAGAGGCTGGTTAAAAAGACCGGGATTTGTGACCCAGTCCCTCAAAGCCTTCTGCAGCCTTCGGACATGAAGCGGCTTGCTAGCCATGCCTACGAGAGCCATTATCTCCAAAAACTCCTCTTCACCTGCTTCACAGAGCTGCTGGACATCATCACCACCCTGCTGAATGAAGGCGTCAAAGTAGAATAAGAGATTTGCTTTTTGTAGTATTCGATATAACTGCAATTCCCCAAGGGTTCTGGGTAGAGCTGACGCCATCACGGATGACAGAACCTGCAAACAGCAAAAACAGAGAGAAGATGAGCATCAAACACCAACATCCAGACGCATTCCCCCACTGCCCATCTTTCCATAAGGCTGCCAACTCGAAGGACAGGATTTCTTTCTCTCATTATAACAGCACACGTAAATGAAAAAGGGGCAAAAGCTCTATTTTTTGACTAGTTAATGGAAAGATTTGTGAAAATACAAATAGACAGATAGATGTGATGCACCTACAAAAAAGGTGATTTAAACACGAAGCCAGCTTGTTTTCAACATTCCCACTTCATGTTTTTTCCCAAGAATGTCACTCAATATTGCTCACTGCTTCTACTCGACTCTCTTTTATATCTTTGGACCAAAATGATCACAAACACACTCTGAAGAACTAGAGAATACTTGATTCCCTGAAGAAAAAAGCCCCTCGGATTCAATTCTTCTTAATTCTCAAATCATTCTCCTCCATAGCAGTGTGGAGGGCTGTGAAAGGAAAGCAAAGAAGAACAAGTGCTTCACAGAACCCCAGAGGATTAACAAAGCTGGGTCAGTAAAAGGCTGTTTCAGAACCAAGTATTTCTACAGTTTTCCCCATTTCACATAAAAAGGACCTAATGCCTCTGCTGATCTTAATTATGGCAGCAACAGCTGCAGACAAAGCAAAAATGCTGATGGATTCCAACATATATACTTTGAAAACCTTACTTGGAATTCACCTGCCCATTCCATTTGCTAACAAGGCTGCACGTCATTGACACTTACGACATGAAACACAACTCAGCAATAAGCAATTGCACTTAAGGGCTCCCAACAGACAAATCGCAGCAGTACTCTGCCCTCACAGCTCCAGGAAAAATCATTTGCACAAGTTTCACCTTCATAAACCCCGTTATCCAGTTATACCACAAATAATAAACTCTTCAGAGAATTCTAAGATCTCTCACACACACACCTCTTCACTCCACGATGGCTTTCACAACCACAAGCGAGTAATTTCCAGTATTACTGTATTAAACCACCAATCAATAAGGTCTAAAGCATGTAATTTATAGTTGGTTGGGAAAGTAACAGAACTAAAACATTAAGCAGGTCTGCTCTGGCTCTACTATCACATTGCACTTGACAAAACACACGGTAGTAACCCAAAAAACAACACCTACAGAACGATTTGCACACACTGAGGGAAAACTATTTTAATAATGAGCAACTCTCCTCCATCCAAAACTGTGATGCAAGATGGGGGGTGTTATGGGGCACTGTGAGACTGGTAATCTAAAGTATAACTAAGACAGAAATTTTTTTACAGGATGTACTTTTTCACATTGATTTGTTGTTTGTTTGTATTCCTTACAATATGTGTCTTTTTTCCAGCAACTCAAACTAAATGTACAGATGTAACAAATGGAGCTCAACTTCTCTTCAGGAGGCATCTGAAAGATCAGGTTTTCACTACAAAACTCTAATCCAACTCTACCAGAGAAAAATAAAATTAGGAGGCCAAAAGAAACCTTCTGGAAATGTATGTGGCAGCTACAGGACACCTACAATCAATCACTTCAGGAAGAGAGATGGGAGCCCTGGAAAAACACCCAAAACAACACAAAAATAAAAAATATAACCCCCCTCCCAAACCACCAGCTGAACATATCATTCCTTGTACGATGGCATTAGCTGTTTAGATCTGAGCAGCTACCTCAAGGAGCTGCTGGTGAGCTTAAAGCTAATAAACTACATACTTTGGAACTCAGGGTGAAACTGGAAACATTTAAGAGCTACATATTCTAGAAATTCAGTTTAGCATTCAAAAATTACAGTTAATTGCAGAAAAACAATGAAATACTGTCTACACTCAAAATTACAAGAAGTAAAAAGGAAAATCACTCAAAGGTAACTCTCTAAAGGACATATAATTATTTTAAAAACTGTCACTATTTCACAGAATTATTTAGAAAAATCCTCCCGTTCCACACAAACTTGGACAAGACAAACAAAACCAACAGCTTATGGTTTAGCGGCATTTCAGCAAACTGTTTCTACCCTCTCCCATTTTAAATGAGGCTGACTTTATACCATCAACACCACAAATTAGCTTATGTAACTTTTAAACAAAGGCCCATTTCCTTGGAAAGCCATTCATCTTAGCAGAAAATCTACATAAATCTACATAAATGGACTTTGTACAGGGAGCTAAACTGAATCCTGGGAGGACTGTGGCAGTGGAATTACACACAGCCCAAGAGCTCCAGGCAAGCCATGGAACCGAACTCATTTTTCTAGCCTACAGGCTGGAAGAGCAGCAGCAGTCCACAAGCAGCATTTACCTAGAGGCTTCTAATCAACAAATCTCTTCATGACAGATAAAACTGGATTAATATGTACTATGGAGGCGTCAGTAGTGAGTCCATGGTTCAGACTGTGTTGAGATTTGCATTTAAAGCAAGACTGAAATCCCTTTGTTTTGTACTTTAAAGACTCATTCTGTTTTTCAAATTCAATACAGTAACTCCTGAGAGGGCCAAAAAAATTTTCCATGTACGACTGCTGCCGGTTTCTGCAGAGAAGGCATTTTCAAACCCTCCTCCTTTTGACCTCTTTTCTCCTTGCACTAAACAGAGTTCCTCCAGCAGTCACCTCAAGGCCATCTCAAGTATTTCTAAACTTCTACGAGGGGAAGGCTCCCTCCTCTTTCCAAGACAGAAGCTACGCTGCTCCTGCAGACTTCACCAGTCCAGTCCCCTGGTTCGGCTCGCAGCCTACAAAGCAGATACGCTGGTTGACCTAGAAGAGGAAGACGAGGCTTAAGAGGACAAGCAACAGCCAAGGATTGCTGAGAAAGCAGCACAGCCCTGCCTGAATCAGAGGAGACCGTTAACCCAAAGGACACACGGCACTGCTGCTGCTGGCTCTGCTCACCTACACAAAGCCTTAGCACACCCACTCAAGCCTCAGCGCCCCGAATCTTTCGGGTGATCTTTAAGCTGAATTTAAGAGACTTCCACCACTGCTGTTTTCATTTCTTAGTGCATCAGGGACTGTGCTTTTGGGGCAAAGGGTGAGCATGAGAAGAGGTTACACAACGAGAAGACACAGGGCAAGCTCACAGCCAGAAGACTTGTGTATGCTCTTCACTGGGAGGAGCACCTCGGTGCGACCCTGGGACACTACATGTGATGCCCCTCTTCTGTATCTTTCTAATCTGTGATCCCAAACCAACCTGGCTCAGGAGTAACAGCCTGGTCATGGCCCCTGGCAAACCCTAAGAAGCCAACCAGCTGCCTTAGGAGCCAGCAAGTACATCTAAGGTATGGCCAACTGCAAACCTTTTTTCTGGCAAAAGGCAGGAATGCAAAGCTGCCACAGGGAGGTCTACAGGAATACACAAACACAGCCATGGCACTTCAGATGCTACTTCTCCCCTTTGCTCATTGTCCATACCAGTGAGAAGTGTGGTGGGAAGAGCAGCCATCTCTTCCATTTTTCACATATAAAACAAAGAAGCCAGGAAACTCCCTGTAACAGACAAAGCTGTTTAAAACACATGCAAGGCTGCATACTGTTACAGCCATGGAAGAACCAGGAAATCACAAGTTAGATTTTCACTCAGCCTTTGCGACCCACAACCATGCATTCTGCTTTTCCACATTACCTCATTCACATCCACAGCCTACAACTCCACACGCCATGCCCTCCTCTCCAACTGCTGGATGTCACCTTAACTCTGACCACAAACGTAACTCCTGGGAAAAAGGAAAACAAAAACCACAGAGGCACCACAGAGCACTCTTTTAAATATTTGTAAACAACTAGTGCAGGAATCACAACCTATTCTTGCTCCCCCTACCAAGACAACGGGCAGTGGCAGCAGCAGCCCTGCTCAGCATCTGCAGCCACGGGAAAACACCCGTTCCTTCCCGTTCTGCCCGCTTGGAGTTCAAAGCTGCACACTTCCCGGAGGTGGCAGGAAGATGGGCGGCTGAAGTGGGCAGGTGGTGGACGTGGGTGAAGCACTGGGAGAAGGAAAACTCAGGAGCTGTGGGAGAAGGACTTCACGATCAGCTTTCCTGCTTTTTAAGGCTGCCCTAGAAGTAAAAGCAACCGAGCAACTCCTAACTGAATTTGAGATTTTTATTTCAGGTGAATTCTATTTGAGCTGTCACCAATTAAATTAGGAATACGCAAAAGGAGAAAGTGTGAAACATCACATCCCTGTATTTTAGGCAAAAGTGATTATTTCATAATATATCTTGATCACTTTGGGCGTTTTGAAAAGTCTCTGAAGACAAACCGGATTTGGGTTTGAGTGCAGGCTGCTTTGCATATTCATTACATTTCTGCAGCGTTTCCAAAGGACTTTTAGCAGGAGGAGAAAATTACATGTAGCTGCAGAAGCGAGACTTCACAAATTAAATAGTCTTGTCTAGCTCTGAGATGTGCCAAAATACAGCCGATTGAGTGAGCTCCGCGTTCACGAACAGATCCGTACCTCGCCGCAACTACCGAGAAACTTGAAACGTGCAAAACCACCACCGCGTAAGGATGGTACGGAGAGCTCAAACACTTCAAGATTCCCGCACGGCCGCAGCAGGGTCACCCACCGCCCGGCCCCGGGGAAGGGGTCCCTCACCGGGGGATGGAGCCCATGGGGAGGGAGCGCACACAGCGGGCACGGCCCGGCCGGGGGGCTGCGCTCCCCGCACTAAGTTCGCAGCCGCCGAGCCCGGCGACAGGAACCTCCCCGGAGCGGCTTCTCCGTGCGGGCCCCCCGGGACCACCGCGCCCGGACAGTCCCGTGCGTCCGGCCCGGGGGAGGGCGGTGGGACAGGCCGCCGGGGGTCACGGCCCCGCACAGCCGGGGGGGGCGGCCGGGACCGCAGCGGGCCCCGCTCCCGGTACCCGCACACAGCGGCACCGCCGCCGGGGCGCCGCCAACCCGTCCCGT
>VXBA01004775.1:382217-404888 GCA_013399895.1 Serilophus lunatus | reverse complement strand
CCGCCCACGCGCGGCCGCCGCGTGACGCAGCAGCGCCCGGCCGGGGGCGGCCCCGACAGCGCCCCCCAGCGGGCGGAGCGACCCCCGGGACACCCCCGGACCCCACCCCCGGGGAGCGGGGACAGGGACACCGGACACGGCACACGGGACACGGGGGGAGGGGACGCAGCCGAGTGTCAGTGCGGGAGGAGGGGAGTGTGGAATGGTCCCCTGTGTTTGTTTTACTGGTGGAAAGTTGGCTACGAGTTTTTAAGCAAGTAGTGTTTAAGTGATAAGTTAATAAGTCATATTTAGTGCAGATAACAATAGGAAAAGGATGAAGGGGAGGGGGGTGGAATTGGCGAGTGAGAGAAAAAAGACTCAGTAAAAGTGTGCTTGCCTTTTAGGCCAACATCCATTCGCAGCGTCAGGAGTACCTTGCACACAGGGCGTACTTTGCCAGTTTTTCTCGCCTTCCAATCCATACCTGGGCTGTCGGAAGGCTCCACTGCACCTCATGTCTGAGGCAGGGAGCAGCCAGGCAGGAAGCAGAGTCCTGAGCTGACTCTGGTAACCACGGCAGATAAAAGCGAATTTCTCATTCAGTTTTTCCGATAGAAAAAGATGATGACTTTGTAGCATCTTAGTAACGAACTACGGCAATTCGCTATCACCAAAACTACACAAATACCTCTACCACCCATTTAGGAACAAAGTTTTCTAAGGATGCGGGACTCCATGCTGGAGCTAGGGAAATACAAGTTGCCTTATTTCATACCCCTTTTATTTTGCACCTCTTTAAAAACTTACATTCTTGCAGGGGATATTTTGCTGTTTCTCAACTAGTTGTAACCCTCAGCCGTAACCCTCAGCTGCACTGTGTCTGCTGACAGTGGAGGCTGCCGTGGGGCACAAGTCCCCTCTGTGTGTCCCCTCTCCTGTGCCCCTGCCCACGCAGGCACGGCAGGGATGGGTGGGCGGCTCGAGGGAGCCAGAGCTCTCTCTGAGCTGCACACCCTGACCAAGAACAGGCACGCTGCCGCTCTTGAGGCTGCGGGGAAACCCGTGCCCCAAATCAGCGCTTGCCAATCCTAAAATCATCCCGCGGGTGAAGCTGCTGCTGCCTGTACAGAAGGGATGTCGCCTGAGGAAAAATACACGTGTCCTGCAGAAAGGGGCAGCACCTGCACCTGGAGATCGTCTGCAAAGCCGAGTGTCGCTCAGCTCAGCTTTCCCCTAAAACTGGAGTGACTGTGGTTGTCTCCTCGGCTTTGGGGTGTGATCCAATATCCCAGTGGAGCAGACGAGGAGGCAGAGGCTGCTTTTCTCCCTGCCATGCAGTGGTTCCCATGAGAAAACTCCATTGCACATTGCCCAGCAAAACCACAAAAATGTTCACAGCACTGCCTCCTCTCCTCCCACTCAAAATGTTTTTGCATACGCCTCTAGGCACTACAATCATGGTAATTAAAGCTGTAAAAGATTATTAGTATCACACTTCTATAGACTTTTCGTCCTGTATGCTTTATATACCATGCATCCCGTGCAAAAGAAATGCAGCCACTCCTATGGAAAAAAAAGGAACAGGAACAGTGCGTGTCAAGACAGAAAGTCAAATTTCCCCCAGGGATGCTCAATGTAAATCCCTTCTCCAGCAAGAAGCTCCCAGGACATCTCTGAAGTCCATGCAGGGTGATGCTGTGCTGGGACTTAGGAGGGCATCTTCCCTGCCTGGGACTGTGCATGTGTACCCTAAAGAGACAGTAAGACACTGCTTTGGGAGCATTCCAATGGATTTGTGGAGATGCTCACACCACTTAGCTGTGCATCCAAGGGCTGCTATTGAATGAGGTCTAACTCAGGCCTGCCCTGGGCTACTGAATACAGCAGAGCAGATGTTGGAAAGAGCTGAGTAGACTCTAATTCCCTCTGTGGTGTTCCCTTAAGAACAGGAGCAGTGGCATATCTGCTCCAGTCTAGCATCTCACACTGGGGAAATGGAATAGGACAAACGTGCTCTGCTGTCTTCCTTCACCAGTAGATCTGAGAATACTGGGCAAAAAGCCAGAGGCAGCCAACAAATTAAGACTTCCCCAGCTAAAAGCAGGGAAGTGTTTTTAAAGCATTTTTTTAGCACTGTCCTATCATTAACATTCGAACACTTTCCTGTCTGGGGACTCTTACTGCTTACATCCCACAGAGGACACACGAGCACAGAGTCTGATCCCTCTCCCAAACGTCCTGAAATCAGGAGGTAAAGGTGTCCTTCAGATGTTACCCTGTGAAGATGGGAAGGGACAGATGGAAAGAGTTCTGGTAGTTTTACAACTGTTTTATGCTTTTATATTTTGATTTTGAAATGGTTGTAGTGCACTGAGAGCAGGTAGGTGAAAGCAAGAAATTGTAACATTTAAGTGAATAAATCAGTAAACAAAGGGTGGAGGTAGCAGAACTTCGGCTCAGAACACCATCTCTATTTCAGATCTCCTTTCTTTCCTAAAATGCTTGCAAGCTGGGGAATAAGTGCCAGATTTTAAGACCCTTACGTAGTGTGGCACAGTTAGTCTGATCTTCATGACAGAAGCCCTACAGACTCCTGAAAAGCTCGTGATGAATTTCCACTGTGGTATATAAAAAGCACACACCCCCTTACACCCAAATAAACCCACACAACCTTCTACATATGCTTTTTCTACCACCATGCTGAGGCACTTGGGTGGATATCACTACAATTCTGGCCAATTCCTTGAAGTGATTTGGTTCCTCTAGACCTCCAGAAGCCAATAAATGGGTTCACCTGCAGCACAGGCAGATTTCCAGGCGGACATGTTCTGCCACCCCTCAAGGACTCCCTGCAGCCATTGCTGCTCAAGCAGCCGTGCCCCAGCGGGCTTGGCGAGGGAGACAACGTGCTCTGCCACAGAAGATTTGCAAGGCTGAGAAGTGTGGGCTGTGGGGAGGTAAAGCATGGGGTTAGAAAGGGGGAAGCCATCGATGTGCTGCCATCTCTGTGGAGCCAGTAGCAGGGAGTACCTCTGCAGAAGCATCTCCTTCCTTCCCCACCCAGCACACAGACCACGCTGGTACAGTCTGACACTCTGATATTCAGTCTGATTAAAGAAAAAGATTGGAATCACACATGGCATAGGGTCACTTTCACAATGTACAGAAGAAGGCTGCAGATGATCAGTTCTCTATTTCCTCAGGCTCCCCAGATTGCGAGATTGATGAGGAATCTGAGTAGGATACGAGTGCTACAGAATCAAAGGGAAAGAAAAAAAACAACAAAAAACCATCAGCAAGCAATTATATTCAAGAAGACAAGACGGTAAGTCGGACCCAGAGGCAACTCCAAGGCTGCCAAGACAGCAGCTGGTATGCAGAACATCTCTGTGGTCGGTCTCCAGCCTCCCCGAGCCGCCACTGGGGGAGTGGAGGGGTGGTGGAGCAGAGGAAGGGAGCGCAGGGGCGTAGGTGCAACCTCGCCCCAGTCTGCCTCCGTCGCTAGCTGGGGCACAACACACACACGAGTCCTGCTGAAAATGCATGTTGAAACATATTTCTCAGGGAGGCTATTAATACTTGCGAAGAAAACACTGGAATTGTTTGCTGTTAATAGAGAAAAATGTATTGCATAAAGACAGAATTTGTTAGTTGCCTTTGAAGAGGCTGCAGGGTCTGGGGGCTGGACCATGTAGCTGAGGTCAGAGACAGCGGCATTCCCTTTCTAGCTCTTCTCTGCTGACATTGGGCAAGTTACTTCACCTTGCAGCACCTCAGTTTCCCCATCTGGAAATTAGGATAATGATTTGACTGCTTCCTCAGTGAAGCAATACTAGATCTGCTGATGAAGAGTGCTGGGTGAGAGGCAAGGATTATTATTATTTAGCATCATAAATATTCACACCATTGTGCAACGGGCAGGACTTGCTGAACAGACAACAGTGCTTGCTAGAGATCAGAAAGCCTCCAAACACGATACCTAAAAATTCACCCAATGCAACAAAGAGCAAATATGGAGCCGAATTTATTTTTGGCAGCTACAGCACCTGATTGAATGCATGGCTGGCAAAAGAGTTTTGAAGAAGAGTTTATGTGCTTGGAGCATATAAATCACAAAGTGGCTTCAAATGAAACGGAAGGTACCCCAGCCACACAGAAGGGCTGTGCAGGATGGGGTGGAGCAGAGCTTCCATAAAAGACATTTGAACTTGATAGGATGGTGAAAACCAGGAGAACAAGGTCAGGGCTGAGTGGCAGAGGAAATTATCTCATCAACATGGCAAGTGATATCTTTCTATTGATTTTCAAATGAATAGATTGTATGGCCAGGAGCAATTGTTTAAAATCGTAAATCATCACAGTCTCACCTCTTGTACCCTGGAGATCAGAGAACTTCATCTAGTCTTTTGAATTACATTAATCCTATGTAAATAAAACGGTGCACTAATTATAATCAGGTGGAGGATACCGATTCATCACAATGACCTCTGGAAGCATACGATTCATCTTCATCAAAACAGACATGAATCTAGAAATTACTTTATTTTAGGGTTGTAATACCCACATGGTACTTTAGTCATGCCCATTTCAGTCCCTTGGAAAACACAGGTTCTGACTTGGTCCTCCCTTGAGGCACAGACACGAGTGACACATGCTTTGACAGCAGAAGGTGGGGAAGGGCTGCACGATGGGCAATTCATAGTCAGACTGCCAACTGCTTGTCTGGCCACTGCACACACCCCCCACACCATTTCTTGCAAGGGCCAGAAGGTACTCATGTGCACTCCACTGTGGTGTCACCTGAGCACTTGCAAAGCACAGCTGGGAAATGTGCTGAAACAGGGAGCTCCAGAGGAGCTGAATATTTTCACAGACTAAACCAGTGTCTGATGAAGGGCTTCATCTGGAAAGCACAGGGAGGAGAAGGAGGAGCAACTGCTAAAAAGTCAAAATATACCGTTCCAATGTTTTCAAAATAGCAGGGCAGAACTTTATGGTTTGAAACAACCTGTTTCTGATTAAAAAAAAAAAAAGCCCCAAAATGTAAAAAAAAAGTAAGAAAAGTGCCAAAACCAAGGTAAAATTGCTTCTGAGAGCTCAGTATGCAAAGTATTGTGATGTTGGTGGACTTGTCATTTTGGCTCAGGCTCAGTGCTTTGGTCAAATAAAAAATACTGACAGAGGCAGAGCAATAGCTCTGGGACACTTTTTCTTCTGTGCCTTTCAGCCATAAACCAAAAAAAATCTATTCTTTGCCCAGTCCTAATGAAGTGTGTGTGTGTGTGTGTGTGTGTGTATGCAAACCAGAGAGAAAATGCACTATCTGTGAGCATATCTAGTGGTGGGTTTGCTAGGGGGAAGCACGTAGCAGACCTCTAAGAAGGGATCAGAAGGCATGAAAGGACTCATGACCCTCCCCATGTGGTTACCACCATCAGTGACTGCTGACTGCCATCCCTCCATCACCAGCCCCATCTTGCATGCCAAGTGAAGCAGTGCAGCCACCACAACACGAGCAAATAAGGCACCTATGGAGATTACCAACCCCAAAATCTCAGGTGTGCAACGAGGGAGAGTGCAAAGACACCCCCTGAGCCCCTGGGTATTGCCAAGACATCACTCCGGACTGTCCTTCAGGGCAAAGACTAGTTTATTATTCAAATCCTTGGTCTGTAAAACCAGCTAGAGCCAGCAGCAGGAGGGGATGAAGGGAGCCGGCAGCTCCGGCGTGAGCGACAGCGCACAGCACCACATCTCCAGAGTGGGAGTTTGGCTTCGCAGCCAGGCACTCAGATCTCATCAGTAGCCCAGGGGGGCTTTCGGTTTGTAACTTTAATCTTTTTATCTGGCTCTCTCCATGTGCAAGTGGGCGAGCAGCAGGCAGGAGTGGGCGAGCAGCACGCAGGAGTGGGCGAGGCCTCCGACGCCTCTCCCTCCCCTGCTGCTCCCCACGCAGAGGGTCCATGTTTAGGACAAGAAATGAAAACCAAGGCCATGAGGTGGTAACAGGCCAAGGGACCATCCCAGGGAAAGGGCTTTCGACACATGAGGAGACAAAGCACCCCATTTTTCCTGAGGACGAGGCAAGTCGGGGCCGGCAAACAGACGTCTCCATTATGTGAAGGTGGAGACATGGACACCAGACAATAATTTAAAAATCTGACAATAAAAATGCAGAAGTGTAAATGGTGGTATGAGCTTGCAGTTGAATGAATGGTCCTGCCTATGCAGGTAGCCAGCAGTGCCCTCTGAAACTCCCTGCCAGGGCAACATCCCAAACTCCTCACAGACAAGCCTGGTGCATGCTCACTCTGCAGCTTGGTAAAAGCCTCTTGATGCTGACATTTCAAGTCAGAGGGCGAAACCTTGATCTTGCAGAGATCGGGAAGTTATTCACCACTTATTATTTTGCTGTGGTTAAAGAGGCATCTGAATCCATACTGAAGTCCCTTAAAAAAGTAAGCTGGATTTCAAATGTGCCTTGCACTTGAATCTCCTCAGTAGACGGTGTCTTTATATGGACTCAAGTGCCTAAGTGTTAGATGCATGAAATTAAATACTCTATGTCTTGGTTTATTCATCTCTCACTGGTGGCTGAGGGTTATTCACATCACAGCGTTTTGGGAAGCCAAGCACTCACAAAGGAGCCTACAGGTGAAAGCCTAGAGGAGAGGGGAGTGATGACAATCCTCCTTTTCCAAGTAAGGAGAAGGCTTCTGCGCCTTCCAGCTCCTCTCTTGGCAGTGATCTGTGTGTAGGCAGTGGTCATAATCAGGAAGTGCCTCCTCCAATTTACAGCTGGTGGTACCACCTGTGCCTCTCCAATTCCAGCCAAAACAACCACCTCCTCAAACCCACTTGTAAGGGCAGAGGATCCAGCTATGACAACTCAGAGGGAAAAGCAAGACTCGAGTTTATGTGCTGACATTTTCCCTAGATGTGTACCACTGCTTATCACTGGAATATTTTCTTTCTTCTTGTAAAAACCAATTATAGTGTCACTGAGAGAAGATGACCCCACCATACCATAACAGCAAACAACTGATAAGTGATAGGGCAGACATGGGACAACAGTAAAAGGGTAAGATGATCAAATTTGCTGGGTCAATGAGGGACCAACGTACTTGCCTGCGTGACAGCCGGAATGGAAGAAAGTGGAGTCATTACTCATCACTTCAAGTCTGTCAAGGATTTACTTTCTGGAAGAAAAACAGTGAGTAACTGCTGGTGAGGCAGGGAACATTTCTGTACAACTGAAATACAGCTGTGTATATGGCAGTGCGCATATACATGTACCTCATTGGTATTATCCTTTTGTCTCCTGTGCTGGTTTCTGATTGCCAGGTTATCCCTGGCCTTTCACCTCATCGTGGCTGAAGCCATTTCCCTACTCGTGCAGCATCTCAAGAACCAGTTCTGGATTAGCAGTCACTGCTTTAATCTACTCCAGACCTTGAATGAAGCTCTTTTACTTTGGAAACTGGAAACCTGAAGTGATTTTAAATTACAGAAATTACATCTCTGGTCAGCCAAAATTAATACCAGAAAGGGAACTCCTGCTATTCCCACCAATGCAAGCAACAGCAGGGCTTCCCAGACTTTCACGGATGAGATAGTCTGGACAAAAAAGAAATGGAGGCCATCATCTTATGAGCTGGCATTCTTTCTGAGTTGCTTAATTTTTCCAGATATATGTCCCTGTGGCATATACTGTGTTCCTGCTTTGGTTCTAATCACAAAACTTAGGTTGCCTTCTCTGGAGCGCACAGGGCCAAGAGACACTGATTTTCAAATTTACTAAATGCCTACATTCCATTTAATCTGGAGCTGTGAGTTACAAAAACCTCAAGTATCATTTCAGCCTTTCTAATGCCACTGGAAAAGCAATAACCTTTTGGGAAGACTTAAGGGTACTCTAAAAGCTATATACAGAAAAAAACAACAAGATCAGCATGAAAGCCAACAGTTCCTGATATCCAAGAAAATGCTTTCTTTCATCAGTGTTTTCTTCTTTTGATTAGACATTTCTTTTCACTCACTTCCCATAACCTCAAAAAGTTATTTTTGAATTACCTGTTTGCTGGAGATGTCCTGAAGAGGCCCAACCATCTACTCATCTCTGAGAAAGTAACCTGCTGCTGCCTGGTCCTGCAATTACTTCCATATGACTCTAAAGCAGGCAGGTTCTCATCTTCCATTTAGTTGTTGTTGTTTGGGGTTTTTTTAATGGATGATGAAAGCAGAAACAATTCAGCCATACAGCTCCCTAAAGCTTTTGATCATCAGCTTCCCCAGTCCAGCACCATGGTGACACACCAGCACAGGGAAAATCCACTGCACAAAACCAAAGAAATATGCACTTTGCATTTCAGAGAGAGTGTTCTTCCTGTGGCAAAACATCTGTTCAAAGCTATAAAGCAGGCATCTTGCTGTCTTTTAAGGCAGTCCTGACACAATGCCTACAAGTCTCTCTCCTTGGAAAAGGGGGGATGTAATTTTTTCTTCTAAACTCTGTATCTGTTCAAACTGATCCCCACCACCTGTACCTGCTGAATTCACACAGCATGCTCCCATCTCCTAACACTGGGCTTGTCTTGTCAATGGGATCCAGCACCATGGGGTTCTGACCCACACTTGGGATATCCTGGTGCTACTGACATATAAATAAACCACAGCTTTTCGTCCTCTAATCCACCGAGACATGTGTTATCACCTCACATCCTTGCATCAGAGCAAACCCCTGAGACAGCCGGAAGCACACATCACGGCATCACCCGCTCTGACAGCTGTCACCAGTCTCATGGCCACCTCTGCTGGCTCTAGAGTAAGGAGTCCCACCATTTTCTTCTTCTAGCTGCTTCCTTGAGGTAGAGCAGCAAATTTTTCTTTTTCTTGACACACAACCCAGGTGGTGGTGCCTTAGAAAGCATTAGTGACAGCTGGATGAATGGGAAAAAAGACTAACCTTGTGATCTGTCAGAAAAAGACTGGTGGCCAACAGACATGTGAGACCTGAGCTTTAACAACAAACAGGCAAAAGCCAAGACCTGAAGTTTAGCAACAAACAGGCAAAAGCCAAGCCTGTGGCTTGCTTTCCTCTGTGCAAGTTTGACATCAATGAGAAAGGTCACATACAAGTATTGAGCACAACTAAAATACACACAGAACCTCTTCCAAGGGTTTTGCTAAGATGCAAAGCAAAAAAGACATAGTCACCTTTGAGTAATGTGTGAATAGCTGCAAGGTTGACTCCAATAATCACTGTACAGGCCTTTTTTTTCTTCTCAAAATTCACTGCCAGCTTTTCAAAGACAGAACAACCTATGTTCCTCTTAAGGTGCTGATCCATCTCAAGGTGATGAATACTAGCAGCACTAGGAGCTTCATCTCTTATCTATCATTTCTTGTAATGAAACTTTCTTGTAAACTTGAATCATTTGGATTAATATTTTCTATGTCAGGTATTTTCCTCGAGTTGCTTTTTAAAAATGAGAGCATCTTTGCAACTGTTTTCAGAAGTCTTGTATCAGCATTGTCTCTGTAGAAGACATTAAAATTGCTTACTAGATCCACTACTTGCAAGAGCAGAGGTAATTAGGTCTGGTGTTATTCCCCAAGAAACAGAGAGCTAGAGACGTTACATGATCAGATGTTTTTGACAACACATGAAATTTTTTGTGGGAATGAGCAATTTTGCTCATTCTGTAAGCCTTTTCTACACCGAGACTTATTTTTAGCATTGGCAAGACTGAGCTCATTAACATGCACAAAAGATTTTACAATAAGTTAGTGTCACCACTTGTTACAATGTGTGGAATTTTGCAACCATCTGAAAGTAGGTTACATTTAATTTTACAGGGAAGGATGTTTCAAGGGCGCTGCTGACCCTTCACACGCACTGCTAAACACAAAACCAGATGGCAGATCCTACACCGCAGCGGGAATAAGGAAGAAGCAGAGTGCCCAAAGTTTGCTGTTGCCTCCCCTTACATGGCACAGAGAAGTGGATCAGGCTCTAGATCAACCACTACAAGATGCTAGGAGTCCCTCAGCTGTGTTTGTTGAGCCCCCTAACCACCTGAACTGAGCACAGGGGTCTGGAGTTCCCTGCTGTCCATTTTATGACTGGTGGCGATGACCAAACTCTAAGGGATGTCATTGAAAACACTGCATGTAGTTCTATCCTTTCTTTTTCGCTCCCCACAACTCCCCCCCCTCCCCCCCATTGTCTTTTCTCCAGGGGGAGCTGTTTACAGAAAGGATAAAATGACTGCAGGAAAGAAAAAATGAAATAGAAAGAGAGACTCTCCTTCTGATTAAATGCTTTTAGAGCCACTGCCTAATGCTTTTCTGCAATTCTTTCCTGGTCTTTAGAAATTCCTGGTCAACAAGGAACCCATCAGAGAAACCTGATGGCAGCATTTCAGGGAAAAGAAACTAAAATGAAAATGATTCTAGAAGTTACAGTCACAGCCATAAGAAATAAATACGAGAGAAAACGGTTGAAAGGCCAGCCTAACACTTACCCACAGATCCCAGCAGTAGTTCCAGGCTGGATTTATTCTAGTAATAAAAATAGCTAGAGGACATGACAGAAGTAGGAGCACTGGTTATATGGACACAGTGTCACCTTTAACCTGCCTGCCTGAATCTCTCCTGGTACAGAGCTGGTTCTGTGGGGTAACAAATGGGCAAATGTGTTCGCAGAAGACTTGGGAGCACATGAAAGCTTGGGTCCACCATCCCCCAACATACTTGCTGGAGAAGTTGAGCTGGTACAGGGTGGGGAAATTGACTGTGCTAGATAAAGGAGTAATATTAAAATCTCCATTTGCCTGGAGCAATAAAGAAACTAAAAGAAGGAATAACAACTCTGCAAGGGATAGAGCTGCATGCCACTCCTTTTTGAGGGTGAGTTGTGATACTCTGCTCTTGCATCTAAAATTCTTCTCCAGGGAATTAGAAGCTGGAGGACAACTAGGGTGGTTTATTTATTTATTTTCACCAACCCTTTATGCAGCATTCTTTATCTATGATCTAATAGCTCTTTTAGCATTTGTAACTTCTCTGATTTCAACCAGAGGGAAAAATGCGATAGGATTTTGCATGACTCACAGGTCTTGTGAAATACTTTAAAACAGCTCATCTTTCAAGCTTTTTATCCTGATTGAAGCAAAGTAAAAAACTAAATTCTGTAAAATGGCCTGGGCATCAAGCTTCCGTAAAGTATACTTTCTGATTTCTAAAGTTGATTTTCTTCTGAACACACAAACTACTCTGGAAAATTTGGCAAATACCTGCCTGATTAAGCCCATAGAGGTGTGTTTCTACATTCTTGGTTAATTCTTACATACCTGCACAGAGCTTCAGCCTTTTTTCTCTCTTTCTTTTTTTTCCCCCTTCTTTAAAATCAAGGCTAAATTTTTAATCGGCAAAGTAGATTTGCAGATTGAGGTTTAATAAGCCAAGGAGAACTGTTACCTGAAGCTTGTATGCAGTTACTCTGCTCTCAGCTCTGTTGCCACTCTCAGTTTCTGGGGCCAGGCTCTCAGCTGGTGTGAATCTGTGTAGGGCCACCAGAAAACTGACTGCCAGAGATCACTTGTCTTTATTTTTAAAGTACCATACAAATTTTTCTTTCCACTGAGCTCCGATCTGCTTGCATCAATTCTCCTGCTCCCTTACCTCATTAGAGCTTATGACAGGAAGGCAAGTCATTGCCTGAGGCTGCTCGGATGAGAGGCAGACCAAGCACAGCTGCAAGCTTCTCGTGCCTTTCCATATGCATTTTTGTGGCACAGCAGCAACACTCTGTGCATCACAGGCACTGAGCCTGTGGTTCTGGTCGCTTCCAGAGATGCCAGAGCACACTACACCCTCTCAAGTAGTGTGTCCTCTTCTTTGATCTTTCCATCCATCTCTTTGGTCACAGGAACACAAGTTTTGAGCTTTCTATAGAGCAGAGCCGCGTCCTTGAAAGTTCTCCTTCAGTGCAACTCTGAAAAACAAAAGCTGTGCCCGACACACACAGTAATAGTTTACAGGCTGCAAACGGTGACATCTGAAAACCCTGACCTATCCCACGGCTGGGAGAGTTGTGCTGCTGTTCCGAGGAACTGCTCTACAAGCCTTACTAAAACCAACAATTAGTAGTGAAAATAACAGTAACGAGTTGTCGAACAAATTAGGGTTTCTGACTCTCATTCAGATACATGAGACAAATCTCTACCCTCTCTTTTAGAAGTGCAGGGAAAACCTGTCGTAGTTAAGAATGAAAATATGAGGCAGATGTGTCATTTAGTGTCTGAACTGCCATCAGACAGGAATTTGCATTGTTAAATTGCATTGTTACCCGAGTTAATAAAAAAGAAAGAGAAAAAATTAAGACAAATCTGACAGTGAGCACTAGGGGCCAGCTCCATCCCCAGCAGGGCAGTAGCTCCTGACGCCTGACAGTGGTTCCTGTAGCACAGCATCCCTTCAGTGACAGCCTCAATGCTGGGAATGTGAGCAGCCTTCACGAGGGCTTCCTGTACAGCTGCATTAAACACGGTGCTAGTTCCTAGGCTAAACTACAAACTAAACAAAAACTAAGAAACTTTGTAAAGCAAATGAAAGTCATCTCTTTTTATTTCCCCTAGACTTCTGTCTCTGAAACGTCTCACTGTGTTTGCTTCAGCCTTTCAATGCTGATAGTGTTGTGCCACAGCTTTTTCAAGCTGCGTGCACTGGGTTCTGGCAGAGTTGGAAGGAGCAGGAAGGAAGTTAATGGGGAAAAAAATTCACATTTCAGTAAGCAGAGACAAGTATTTCCTACAATAAGGAAACAGGATTTGACAGAATTTCTTGTGTTTTAAGCTTTGTATGCCTCTCAATAAAAACTAAGCTGCTTTTTCCTTCCACTACAGTGCATTGTGCCTCAGATAAAATCCTTTTGAAGAACAACATACACACAGAGTATAATCTGACATTATTCCAGTGCTACAGGGAACATCTTGAACATAATTTCACCACATGGAAGTTGACTTGCTATGAGAAAAACACACAAAAAAGCTTTCACAACAAATCTGTAAACACATTTATGCTCCCAATAGCCATGATAAATCCAATTAAACAGCCAGGATTTGTGCTGCAAACTGTCACTAAAGGAGTTAATGCAGTTTCTGTGGCAGAGAATATACCATCTCTAAGCAAGAAATCACAGTTCCTAGCTGCCTGAGGTTCATGATTTCACAGTCAAGCCTCACTTGAGAGGACTGATAGCCAAACCAAGACTTTTCAGGCCCATTCATTCATAGTGGTACTGTATTGTCTTACCCTCCCTCTGCCCAGCCCTCGAATCACCTTCCCTCTGTCCCACCTTCAAGTTGCTCTAGTTGTCTGTAATGCAAACAGGGTCCTGCAGATCCACCCCACATGACACCAGTATTCCAGGATGCAACACTACAGATACCCAGTTGTAAAAGTACCAATCTTAAATGTGAAATAACTCACGTGCCAAGGTGGTGTTCAGCCTCCCCGTTGTTGTTAACCAGTGCCGGTGAGCCCACTTCTAGAATCAGTTTAGCAGGAGGTCCATTTCTAGTCTGATGTTCTGCTCTCAAAACACCAAAAACATACAGCTGCAATTGGGAAGAAATTATTTCATCCTGGAACTGGAGAATTTCTTTCCTGCAGATGCCAGTAGTGAATAAAGGAGGAATGCTGCCTTTGCACTGGAAAGAGCATGGTGTTTTGCAGCATCAGGGAATAAGAAACCGTGTCCAAAGAACATCTGCTTCTGAGGAACATCAAGCAATCCACAGTGAGGTTTGCACTGGCTACCTGTTAGCTGTGCTGAAAACATAAATACTACTAATTCAATAACATCTGTCATACCATTGCTTTGCACCAAAACCATTTAAATCTCATCAGTATTTCTCACGAGGGAGGAAATCCTATTTATGAGCCCTCAGAACAAGAGCACCAGCAGCTGGTCCGGTTCTCACACTGAAAGCTGGTCCCAGCTACAGCAGGACAACAGCAGCAGCCCAGTGTGGTGTGGGACATCTTGGCACTTGGCCCTGTGGCTGGGCATCTCAAACACACATTAGCCACAGAGGTAAGACTTCAAAGCTCAACAGTTAATCACCCTTCAAACAAAGGGAGTGCAGTGAACCCAAATATGTTCCATATTTCTGCTGGAAGAGGCTGAGGATTACTCCAGCCACTGCTCAAACACAGTCTCCCTGTTGCTGTTTCCCCCCACTGTCAAGGTCTGTGCATATGATAGGTAATTTCTTCACAACCTTCCTATTTTCCTGCTATTCTTCAAAGGTTCGAAGTTTCCATTTTCAGCGGGCATAGCAATGATCTGTCTCAGGGCTGTGGTGCTGTGACTCACAGTAAAAGAAACTAATATAGCACCTGCCTTGAACGCACAGCTTGGAAGTAAAACCAGCAATGGGAAACATTTGCAGAACAACATATGCCTAGACAACATTGGCCAACGATTTTGAGCACAGCAAGTCTCGGTCACTTAGAGATGCTTTAAAAAGTTTTTTAATTCTCAGCAAGTGGCAGCACTCTGTCTTTCTCTAGAATAAGCATTCTTCTAAAGGCATCCCATGGCCACACAAGATCAGTGTGGGTGTTTGGGCTGGAAGATGCTGTTGCTGCTGACAGGCAGCGTGGATGGGAAGGGCAGGAGCAGAGCTGTGCCGAAGGCAGTAGCCACCTGCCTGCAAAGTAGGATGTTTCTGAGCATCCCCCTGGCCTGATGTCAGCAGGCACTGCTTTTTTCCCTCCCGCCTTTGAACACAGCCATGAGTGGTTTTACTCCTGTATGTGGATACCTGGACAAGCCAGGATCTTATCATCCTACAAGGACTACAGAGACTTAAATAACAACAAATAGAGAAACAGACAAAGTGTCAGCTATGTGATTCTAGCCTGCCAATTTCTTTTAGGCATCCAAGCTGCTGAAGCCACACCTGCCTGGTTCAGACATAATTTGAATGTTTGCAGAGCTGCTGGACATCTTGAGCAATAGTGATGAGGCTCAAGTGCTTTATGAGTATTTCCAGGTGTGTCTAAGTTGTTTCTGACCTCCTCAGACTGCAGTCTGTTTGGTTTACAGAGCTGGCAGGATCCCCTGGTGTGTTTGGTACTTGTAAGCTCTTTGAAGCAGGAAACAGTGTTTGCCAGGTTACCAGTTCTGGAGCGTGTCTCCACACCACGGAAGCTTGCTCAGAGCTAGGAACTGCCAAAGGTCCAAGTCAGCTGGCAAATAACACCTGCCTATGAGTGCTCATTTGGAAATACAGTTCTGGAAATAGACTTGAGGTTTAATGGCACAGAAGAAAAGACCACACTCCTTTTGAAATAAAAAGCTTAAAAGTTTTTTTTCCAGGAGTGAATGAAAACATCCAGGTCAGAAGCTCATTCTCCAGTTAACTTTACCATTTTGACATAAAAATGGACAGACAGACATATAAAATATCTCTTTGCTCTTGTATTCATCTCATAGAACTGGAAAGGCCAGAGGAGCACTGTGTAGTTAAAAAAGCTGACACTGCGTGGAAACAGAGTTTTGGCTTACAGGCTGAAGGGTTTTGGCTTTCAGGCTGAAGGCACTCCTGTGCCTCCATCTCTTGTGCCTTTTCTGCAATACATGTACACATAATCCTGGGGCAAGACTGTCAGGCACCTGCACCTCAGAGGAGCCTGGTACTGATGCCACAACCTTTAGCAGATTTCTAACAGGACTGAACGTGGCTCCACATGCCAAGTGTATGGGAGCACGATACAAGGCTGATCATGAGGAGATGGTATGAACCACAGGGATCAGCCCAGCATCTACCCTGACTTTCAAAAGGTGGTCTCAGTCCACAGTTCACTGTGACAAACTAGAGAGCAGATAAACCCTGCACAGCAGACATGTCCTTCCTCAGTCTCAAATAGCCAAGATGAAGTTGCAGCTCTCACTAACAGCATGGACTGGACTCTCCCGCTCCTTCACATTCTAAAGACATTCCTTGCAGTCAGGAGCAGCAGGATTTTCATACGGACTCAGCAGCAGCCTTGGCATCATGGTCTCCAGCAGAAGCAGAGAAGCAGGACATAGACAGTGAGGTGCAAAGCTGTAAAGCCCCTGGACAAGTCCTGTTGCAAGGGCATTTGGCAAGTACCTTTGTTGCATTTGGCGCCAGAACAGAAAACTAAACCCTGCTGCTGCTTTGAAGAAAATGCCTCTCTCTTCACCTTGCCACACTATTTCTTTAAGTTATTCTTTCTTATCCTATCAGAATAGATGCCAGAGCTGGAAACACTCACTTTGTGAAGAGGATGGAGCAGGAAAAAGTGCTTGTTTTGCTCTATGACTTCCTTGAAAATTCTCTAGCCACTGTCGGTGGCAGGAGCCTGGGCTTGTTCAACCTTTCATCTGAGTCAGCACAGCAAGTCTTTACCTTCACTTGCTGTCTGTCATGAAAGGGGAAAGGCATTTGCACACTCTGCTGCAGTCACCATCACGAAAATCCTGTTGTTGTCAGCAAGAGCTAATACAGATGTCGGGAAAGGCTGAAATGACTCCATTGGGGAATATTTGTAAAGACCTATTTGGGGCACATCCTGCATTCCTCAAGTACCCGCAGGAGTGGCTGTGACTAGCTGGGGCAAAATGACTGTACATCCTTTCCTGCTTCTCCCTCCCTAGCCATTCATACATGCACTGAGTATCGCTTGCTGATTGGTATTTTACAAAAAAGATAGCACTTCAAGCAAGCTACTTTGCTGACACTGGAAAGCTGCCTATGGGTTATGTACAATGTAAATCCATTAATCAAGCAAAGGCATGGCCATATCTCTACCCAGTCATTCCATAGCACTTATGTCTTAGTCTCTCCCATGTTTATATTTAAAAATGAAAAATGCAGCAGTCAAAAAATTCTGACTTGATGAGGGAAACAAAAAGAAGTTATTAAGCAGCCTGCTCAGAAAGAGCACAGAAACTGTATAATGAAGAAAGACCGTGTGTGAAAGTGGGAAAAGTAGGAATTTAAAAAGGCCAGGCATCCTGGGAAGGGAGCAGATGCATGCCAAGCTGGCACATTTTGCCAGTGACAGGAATTGCATGCCATTGGCGCAGGTGCGCAGCGGTGCATCCGTGAGAAACAGTAAACTGTGAAAAGAAACTATCAACAACCCAGACCAGACAGGCTCTGAGAGAACAAGGAGGTATTTAGGGTAGTTTGGGAGTGCCTGGTTATGGGTGTGCTAATGGCCACCTGCCTGAGCTGGACCTATCAGAGCACACACACAGAAGAAAATAGGAAGCAGCAAGATACCCAAAAATTTATGGATTGGGCAGAAGTAGAGAGCGGCTGGTTGTACTTTATGTTGCACCCAAGAGCTGGAAGACTTTAACAGAATCTTCTTAATACAAAACAGCCTCCTTTGATCTAAAAGAGCTTGACAGACTCCCTTGACAATAGAGATTAATCCTCAAGGTAGTTGAGCACATCAGGGCTAAAATTTAATTTCGAGAAATGTCGGAAAGAGAGTAATTCATGTCACATTTGTTTAACATCGCTAGCACTTCATTCTTCCAAGAGTGCTTTGTGAAATCTCAGGCAATTACTAAAGGCTACTCTATAAACATAGCAACAAGAAACAACAGTCAATATAAAGATAAATCTGAAGGCATAAGACAGAGTCACACTCTTACCCATAAACAAAACACCGCTCCCATGGCTTCCTTACAAATCCATACCACCTCCTGTGGTTTCTCATAGCAAACACAGGGGGTGGACTTCTTTTGTTAGCTTTCTTTCCTTCCCAGGCTCTCTTAAAAGTTTGCTTTTAAATTAAATACGGAGTGGTGTTTTGAAGTTCATGACAGTGGGCAAATCTTTCTCCACAGGAGGGATGCAGCAACGAAACTGGTCCTGCAAGGTGGTGACCTGCCTGTCTGTGCGGGGCGAGGGCTGTTCAGCTGCAGTGAAGCCCTGAGTACAGGTCTGAGATGGTAAACCAGGATGCCCACATTAGTGGTAGGGCTTGGCTTTTGTCATACAGTTCATTACCAACTAAAGGCCAGCCTAGGATCACCAATCTCCTTACCACAAACCATCGGGAATCAAAAGAAAACAGGAGACTGAGGTAACTACTACGCTAAGCCCCATATAAAACAGTGGCCTAAGAGCCAGAAGTGCTAATTCCTGAGTCAGCACATACAACTACACGCTCTTTTCTGGCATCTCCATCCACAAGCCTAGTTTATCCCTCACATTTTTGCTTTTCACAGGGAATGTCCTTCCCCACCACACCGGCACAGAAACAGGCTCACTCACAGCAGCAAGCCCATCCGCCTGTCCTACATCCAGCAAGGCCTCTCATTGGAAAATATATTCCATTCCAGGGTTTTATTAGCAAGGAAATGACCAACCATAAGTGTGTTTTCTCCGGGGACCTTTCCCCACAGATAAATCCATGTAAGGTATTAGTGCCTGCACAGCACCACAGGGCCATCTCACAAGTGCTCTCGAGGCTGCATCAATGCTCTTTCAGAGAAGTAACAAGATTCCTTATGCTTACAAGCAGGGCTTAAGAGGCCCTTGAAAAATGAAGTCTACAACATATTAATCAGAGCAAATTTAACATAATAAATAAGAGGTCGTGGTCAAAAAAATCCCGACTGCTTCTCTATTGCAGATTCAAAGCAAAGGAGGAGTCCAGTCAGATTTCTATCACTGCTTCCTTGGGCTATAAATAGCTGCAACTGCCATTCTAAAAATAAAACAGATAAATATTTAAGGCCCACTGCTACTTAACTTACTGTTGTGCTTACTTACTGCTTACTGTTGTGTAAATCAGGAATAGCATCAATGAGATCCATAAATTTACACCAGAATACTTTGCTAAAGTCAGAGGCAAGTACAAAGTTTGCAGTAATTTCAGACAAGTCCTCCTGTGAACACTTCACCATCAGCTGGCTGAGCTTTGCTTCCTCCTAACCTACAGATCCCTTTGACAGCAATGGGAAAATTAAATGCCAAGAAAGCTGCTATGGTCCTTTTGCCTAATCCATAAACTGGACACAGGTACCCTTTAAAAAAAATCATTACTCTACTTAATTTTTAAGCTTAGCCTGAACAAGCTCTGCAGTTTAAGAGAAAGAAATATTCCTAGCAGTGCTATCTAGCTCAGTATCTATACTTGTCAAACAAAATAACGATTACCATAAAACTATTGTAAAAATAAGTAGCTATACTTTTCTTTTGTAAGTAATTTTCTGCACCCCAGAATAACTCAGTATTTTGCCCATGAAATACTTCAGACTAATGCACTTCTGAAAAAACAGTTGGAGATGAACAAAATAGTCTCAAATCGCTTTTCTGTCTAATTTTAACTCTAAGACACCTTTTTACATCAAATAAAAAGACAACATAATGTACCTGATAATAAATCACATCATTTGTGAGGGCACTTAAAGAACATGAATTATTTTTATTACTGGAATAAACATTCAACAGAATCCACCAAAACATGTGAAGCTACATAAGAGGAAATGTAGTAGTTCTCCATTGTGAGTAAACCAAGGAAAAAATCAAAACCCCCAAACAACCCAACAAAACCAGAACCAACCCAAAGTGTGTTTAAGCATGAATAGGTATGGTGTTATTCTGATTACACGGGGAAACTACAGATACACAGGCTGCCTGCTTTGCTATTTTCCCTTGCTTTCCCAGGAAACCAAGTATTAAGTACCTGGCTTACACACCTACTCCAGCAGTTGATCCTACTTCCTCTGACGTTCACCTCCTACGAATGACACAATCCAACACCCACATACCAGCTCTAAGAAACCAAGAATGCCATTGCTTCAACAAACCCCCATGCACTTAGGGCCAGCCAAAGAGAGATAAAACACCCTGTAACTCTGCAAACGAATTACATCCACTGCTGACGTAAGAAGGGGGAAGGGAGGGCAAAAGGGGAAAGATGAAAATTAAACAAACCATAGGAAGCATCCTTAGTCATCCAGAGAACATTTTGAGATTTTAACAGCACACCTGGAAATTGAAAGCCTCTATTAGCTGTAGCTGGAAAGTAAACAGCAGGCTGCAAGCAGGCAATGGGCATCACCTCGTGGGGTGGGAACTGGGAACAGAATGTCTTATCCTCAGCCTGGGCTTGCAGACATTCCAGGGGAGAGGGGCTGCCTCCCAGCATCACTGGAGCCCAAGGTAGGCAGGGCTCTGGGGAGCACAGGAAGGCTGCCTCCCCATCAGTGCCTTACACAGCTCTAGCCTGTTCCTGTGGCTGCACAGGCCAAATTAATCATCAGCAGTGAATACCTGGGGTCTTCGTGGAAGAACAAGGATTCAGCAGCACAAAAATGATTTAGTATCACATCTAGCATTGCAGTCAGCCTTTAAGCACCTAGACAAGGGCATGGATGAAAATGTTAAGTGTTTTAGGGACTGGAGTGTATGGGGTGGCATAACCCAGGGCTCCAAAGACCCAAGAGGAAAACACATGCTGTGGATGTGGCTCTGCACTGCTCCCCTACCTCCTTCCCAATTATTAAACTAGCCATTTATCAAAAGCATGGAGCTTGAGAGCTCTGCATGTTGCATCCTGGGAATGTCACCCATTCCTGGTACCACCAGCTTCGCTGCCTGCCACAGCCAAGTCTTTCCCTGAGCACTCTCAGCCAAAAGCTGCTCTCACTCAACTCTCGCCGGCCGAAAAGACCTGGGAGGGGCAGAGCTTCCGCAAGCTGACCTGCAACTGTAAGCAACCTCCTCGTTCTTCTCTATTTCAAATTATATTTGTGAGCAAACAGGTAAAAGCTCAGAACTCAAGCTTTGGCCTAAGCAGCAGCAGCACCATTTAGGAAATCAAACAAACAAAGAGGAAGCAAGGCAAACGCTGCGTATAATTACTCAGCCACCATGAAAGGGGAGCTGTGCCAAACCCATGGAGTCTCTTTTCTCGAGGATATCTTACTGAGGTAGAACACTGCCTAATAGCTGCTGTATCCTGCTTGAGCGAGTATATTCTCCTCGGAAATCAAGCAAAGGTTTCTAATAGTTTTTGACAGAGTGCAGTCCCCTAAAGCTACATTTTCTGTCTGATTCATGCTGACTGACTGTAACCCTACGACAGTTATTGAAAGTTAATTAGCGGTGACGTGCAAAAAGCTCTAGAAATGAAAATACAAGCAAGAACTGAATGTGGAGTGTCTCCCTTCCCAGAAAAATTACTGTCAAGAAGATTAACATAACCAAAAAAATATTGCAAATCGCAAATGTGAAAGGGACTCCTCTAATAACTTGGCTATGATGGCCCCTTGTTGTCCAGACACGCAACCAAGAGGTAACATATTTGTAAGGATTTTTCAGGGAAGCCAGAAACACCGGCATCTCTTTCTTCTTCAAATTTGCTAGAGAAAGTGCTTGAAAAGTTACATAGAGACAACAACACCCAAATTACATAAAGACAAAGATATAAATCAATCGCTGCTTCCTTTGGAGACTGAAGTTTGTCAGATGTTGCACGCTCTATCAAATCCCAACTATTTTTGCCCTTATCCTCCACTTCCTCAGCACTTGCAAGGAAAAATCCACAGTGAGATGCGAGCCCAGCCAGCGCCAAGCGGGCGTAGGAGGTGAGGCGAGGAGAGCCGCAGCCCTGCACCGCCCACGCCCTGCAGATGTAAGCGCCGAGACAAGGTGCGAGGCAGTGGGCAGCACCCTTCAGGTGTTAAAAAACCGCATCCTGGCACCCCCGGGAGCTGGATGCAGCCCTAAACAATAGGAAAAAAACCCTAAAAGCAACCTTCACGCAGAGAAATGGCATTGTTTTAAGCACGAGGAAGGGAACGCGTTGTGGCAAAGCAAGGAGGTTGGAAAAGCCAAACAGAGGGCTCGGTATAAAAATAGACGACAGTGATGCCAGAATGCCTTGGCAAAATTGTGTTTATTGATTTTCATAGAATAGGGAAAAAAGCTCCAGCCCTTTCCACCCCTGACTGCGGACTGTGACTCACAAGTGATCTAAAATGACTGCAGTGAGCAAGCGGGGACTGAGCAGAGTTGGACCCAGCTCGCGTCTCCACAGCGCTGCTGGGGCAATGGTGAAACCTGCTCACGGCTCCTCCGGCTGCCTGCGGAACGCAGCAGAGCTCTGGACGTTCAGCTCCGTCAGAGCATCTCATAACATTTCGTTCAGGGAAGTCCTGGGTGGGCAGAGGGCCTGACTAGTGTGCGTCGCTCAGCTGCTTGACTAAGCCATCCTGGTGACCTGAGCTGGCCTTTCCCTCGGGCTGGCTGGGGAAGGAGGCCGATATTCCATGTCCCGTCCTCCTGCGGTGACTGCCTCGGTTGGAGGCTTAGAATTGTGACAGGCCGTTCACGTCCGCCTTTGGTTTGGAACCAATTTATACCTTAACTGGGCAGCCAGCGGCGGCGGCCGGGTGCGATTCGACGGGCTCACAACCCAAGGACGTGCTTCTGCCGAGCTGTTTTCCCCGCTCTTTCCAAGCGCACCCTCCCGGCCCCGGGAAGCGCACGACCAGCCGAGGGTGGGGCGCCCCCCCCGCTCCCGCACAAGCGTGCGGGACACCCCGCGGCCCAGCCCCAGCCCCGGGCCCTGCGGGGGGAGCAGCCGCCGGGGCCCGCGGGGCCGCACCGCCCCTTCCCC
>VXBA01004775.1:341474-382001 GCA_013399895.1 Serilophus lunatus | reverse complement strand
ACAGCCCGCTCGGACACCGCGGCTCCGGCGCACGGGGCCGGGCTGTGTGGGACTCCCGCTGGCTTTCTCGGGCCGGGGGAGCAGGGCGCAGAGCCGGTGTTTTGTGAACATAGTGGAGGGCAGTCCAAACCCTAAAGGCTGTGCTCGGCTGTGGCAGCGCGGACGGAGGTCAAGGACCTGCTTCCTGCGTGTATTGACGTTCCCGAGCCTTGGGCATCCTCCGGGTTCTGCAGCAGGCGCTGGTTGTTCGTAATTTCAAATTTCTTTGCTTGTAGTCTGAGAATTGGAAAGTTACCTCTCGTGTATGTTCTCACAGTACCACCACCACCCCCCCCGCTATCTCACAGTTGGGAACTTCAGAAGCATCTTTTGGAACATGATTGTTTCAGTCTGTGGGGCTGATGTAATGTTTCAAGCAGATTATTTTTCTCAAGAAAAAATGCCTTAAAACTAAGGGGAGAAAGAAAACATTCCCTGGTGTTGCACATGGATGACCTTGCTTTCTGATGGGGATGGATGGCTTACCCACAGCGGCAGAAAATCCTGGGACACCTTGCAGGGAAGGTGTGGGCACTCCTGGGCTGTGTTTTGTCCTTTCAGGAGGGTATTGCCATTTCCTATTATTGGATTATCTTGGTCTTAGCCCTGGGTAGTGCCCAGCCTCGCCTCCTCCCTGCGTCAGCCGGCGGCACTTCAGAGACAAATGAATGAATCCTCCTGCAGCTCGGTGCGGTGACCTCCGTGGAAGTGCCCGTCTAAAGGCACAGCCACACCTTGTCGGAGTGGTTGTGCTCCCTCCCACTGCATTTGCCACGGATGAAAAATGAATCAGCTGGTGAATTTTTCCGCAATAAAAGTGCCCAAATTTTAAGGTTAAAACAATTTAGCAGGATCATGTGTGGAACGCTGTAATAAACTTACGTAAGAGCATCCACATAAGTATTTTTCATTGCCTTAATTAAATTGGTTAAAATATAATTTAGCCTAATTTCAGCTTCCTTATAGAGATGCAGCAGGTTTTTACCTGCAAACAGTATCTCCTTGTCCAGATTGAGACTGTTTGCACATACTCATTTTGGTGCTCTGAGTGTATGACAGTCTGTTAGCAGTTATTACTGAGCTTGGCTTAGACCTGCATTTTCTATTCAGTAAGCCAGATGAGTCCCTCTTCAGATCTGTAATTATTTCCTTTATTCTTCTCTTTAATTATGTTCCTGGAACACTGCAGCAATGCACTGTAGGGTATATTTTGCACGTGTATATGGGTTGGAATTACTCAGTTTGCTCCATAAATCCTTTAGGTCCATTTCTGCTCAAAAGTGCAGTCTCAGTTCTGAAGACCATGGGGGCTCACTGAGGTTTCAGGAGGGTTGGAACAACCACCATCCCCAATTCAATGTGAGCTATCAGTGCAGACCCCTTGTTATATGCCATGGCTGGACTAGATCACCAAAAAAAAATGGTTTTAAAAGGAAGAGTCATAACAGTAGAAGCATTTCCGAGGGAGAGGGGTATGATGTCTGTGATCAGCAGCCGTGTCATGTGCTAAATGACTGTTTTAATATGCAGGCCTGTTTACCTGCTCAGACTCCCACAGTTGCATTCACCACTGGTACAAGCAACTCTGGTAGAGTTACACCCACTCGTGCCAGCAGTGAATTTGGCCCAGAGGCCCTATTCCAGTGCCATCAAAATACTGATACCAAAGCCAAGCTTTTCTGGATTACCTTTTTAAAAAATATCACCCCGGTTTTTTGGTTGTTTGTTTCGTTTTTCTGTTTTCAAAAGTGTTACTGTTTATTTTGGAGCCTATATTACTCGATGATTTGAAGTCGAATTTGAATTTTCATCTAAACCATATTGAACATGTTTCAGCATATACTACAATGAAATGGACTAAAATTATACATTTGTATTTGATACATGCTTAAAATTAACTTTTTTGCCCTCCCTCCCCTCAGGTAGAAACTGTAGCTTATTGAAGGAAATGGACGTCATCGAGAAACAGGATGAACACTGTTACTGCTACGTGCAAAACAGAACCACTCACTTACAGTACCTGTGGTCGACTCTTCAGGTAAGGGGCCACCTGGGGATCATTCTGATATACAGTACATTTCATGTGAGCTTTTACCAGTCACTTAGCAAGAGGAGAGCAGCATCTCTGTGTAATTCATTAGCAGTTTGAATGGTGCATGGGTCAGACCACGATAAAAATCAGTGTTATGATTCTCCACTTGGGATGCAGCGAGGTTTGGTCTCTATCAGAAGGATCTCAGTCAGACTTAGAGTATGATGGTGCCACAGAAACATCAACTTAGGGTTGGTTGTACGTTATTTTGCTGTTGATGGACCGCTGTTAACTTCTGTAACCAAGGGTTTTGCTTATCACCAGATGCCTTTATGAGACTTGTAAATTTGAGGACAAAATCCAGTTGTGACAGACTCACTGTAGCCCAGCTGGGCAGTGTAGGGACCACAGGCTCGTTAGATTGTGACTAATGAACGAAGAGCAGTAGCAGTGTGTGTCTGTTCTGAGTAACAGAGGGTGATCTTACAAGAAACACATTTAGGGATAGTTCGAATCAATATAAAAGTCTCTTAAACAGTGGAAGCAGTAACAGCTAAAGGGAACTTCCTGGGAAGTACATCTCCAGACAAAGGAAGGAAACTGTTTCACTTGGCCTCTGTTGGAAGAATTTGCTCTCAGATATAAGGAAGTGAAACATCTCTTTGTTCCCACGACTGTTTTCCTCAGGAACGTGATGCAGATGTTTTTATGAATGGTAGCAGACTTCAGGTGGTAAAAACCTCCATCAGTCACACAAATTCTCCTGGAGCTAATGTTTAAAAGCAGGAAGTTTGGATTTTTCCCCAACAAATTGCTTGCTGATGCATTGTCTCCTCTCAGAGTAGAAGCCTGGTCTATTACTTATTGCATCCCATCTTAGAAGATGGGCAAGATATTCTGCCAGTTTGATGTGTGAGGGACTAGGAACTACCAATAAACCCCAAAATATCCAACAGGACTGTTCTTATATTTAAATTTCATTTTCCTTATCTGTCTTGTGTCCCTCCCATGAAGATTGCATTATAAACTATGAGAAAAGCAAGTCCAATTTCTTGCAGTTCAGGAGAGGAAGGGGGTAATGAGCATCCACAGAAGCAGCTCTGTTCAGTCAAATATTACTGGTTTCGTTAGACATCTGTGTGTAGGCAAGTGTCAAAACCAAACCCACTGAGCTTTTGGATGGATTGAGACCCCTCCATTGAACTCTGCTGCTGCTGAGTTCTCTGAATCACCCTTGTAAAGGTGATTAATTGTAAATGATTAATCTTTGCATAATATAAATAACCAATATTAAACAACTGAGACTGATTTCATTACCACATGTATGGGTTATGTGCTATACAGTTCACAAAAACAAAAACAAGGAGTGATTCTGAGCTGCTTCTCTGTGTATTCTGTTCTTTGTTTCTAGGTAAAAGTTAACAGCAGAGAAAAGTTCAGGTTTGAGCCTCTCTCAGGAAAAAGCAACTGTTGGAATTCAGAAACTGTTTTTGAGTTTGTTGCATGTGCTGTTCAAATCTTCTGGAAGCCAGAGACATGTACAGAAATTGTAGTGAGCATTAAACAGTATGGAGAGGATGTTTGTTTCAATATACAACCCTTCAAAATTGAACCATACACTGTGAAGGTGAAACGAGAAAGTAAGTACAAAAGCTTTCACTTTACATTACAGATAGCTTGGTATTGCCAGTGCTACTCAATGTGCCACCTCTTCTGTAAGAAGCTTGGGGACTTTTCTGTTGATATTTTATTTACTCAGCATTTCAGATTGAATTAGTCTAAAGTCAATTTCTTATTTTTTTTCCTCCTTTTTTAGTGCTAGATGGAAAGCTCTTGTTTTTGTTTGTAGCTGGAATTTTTCTGTTCCATTTTGCAAACAGCCTCAGCAGGTGAGTACTAGATGCTTTTGACCTTCTTTCCCAAAGCCCGTCCATCTTTGGTCTGTTTGCTAAGCTCAAGAGGTGCTTCTTTGGGAAAGTGAAATGAGGAACTGAACATGTATTTAAAACTTCTTCATATCATTTGTGTTTGGACAGATTGGGACATACCTTGGAGTGCTGCACTCTGCTAATCACTTAGCTGTGGTAGGGTTGGTTTCTGGATCCAATTTTCCTGCCCTGGGTGACACCAAGACAACCCTCAGTGAGCAAGTGTGTGGATTCAGAAGAATCCTCTCTCCCTTTTGGAGGCCAGTGAGGATAGTTGAATGCTAAATAATGCTGCATATTATCAACAGTGCCTTCCTTAGAGAGAAATGCTTAAGATGAAATCATCCAGGGCCTCTTCTGCCTCTACTTTTGTGCCAACCTTTCCCCATCACGTTTTGCATAGCATGTAAGGGAGGATTCTTAATTGTTATAGCAAAAGATGTGGCCCAGGACTTCAAAGCAAAATGAGTCACCAAATAATTGTCAGGAGGCACCTCTAAAACAGGCAGAGCAGTAATAGGTTTTAAAGTGTTAACACTGGATTAATAAGTCAGACTTTATAAATGCACAGGCTTAGAAAAAAAGCTTCTGGGTTTGTGGAGGACCTTTTACATTTTCAATGAAAATAAAACCTCTCTTGCAGTACAGACCCATATTGGTACATAGAAGAAAATGAAATAACTGGAGACTAGGAGGTCAATGAAATCAGAAATAGTGTAAGCTTCAAAAACACCAGCACAGTCTCCTAGCCTGTAACAACTCCAGGGATCTTTAGTATCTGTTGTGGGTTCTTCCTTACACAGATTTAATATCTGAAGTGTGCCTGTTAACCATGTAACTACAACTTTAACTTACAGCTGTGTTCAGTTCTTACTGAAGATCACTGCTGCTTTTACAAATGTTGGCATCTTAACCAATTACAAATTAGACTTCTCACCATATTCTCTCTTGTTCTCTTTACAGGAGTACCAAGTTCTTTTACCTTTCTGGAATAATACTGGGTGTTCTTGCTCTGCTAGTCTTTGTCCTGTTGACACTTAAAAGGTTTATTCCAAGGGTAAATCTACATTTCTAAAACCAAATAATAATAATCTTAGAGATCATCATAAGAAGTGAGAGTACAGAGCCAGATTCTGACATTGTTCTGGTTTTGTGGCTGGGTGACTGCACTGAAAGGACTACAGGACTGCTTACATCAAAAATATAGTTAGGTTGGAATCGAGCTCTAGTTAGCTTCCTCCTGGGTTTAAACTGAACAAAAGAGTGTTAATATACAAGAGGTTGATTCTGAAACATAAATTATTTTTATTGGACTGCAGCTAAGCTTACTTTTGAATTTATAAATCAATCCAAATAAAAATATCATTTTAGTGGCAACTGGGACAGATTCTCTTCCAGTCACCAAAGTCAATTCATTGCAAGGTAGACGTGAATTTTTCCTTTACTTTTACAAAGCCTGTGCATTCCCAAAGCAGTACTGAGATCTGTTAATTGGAACTACACAGGAATAGGCTCATACTGTGACACTGGGACATGATACACAAATACAGTTGCTCCACTGAGCATTGATAGTGTTTTGTTACAGAGTGCAGAGGACTGTGCAGTGGAAGTCTCAGTGCAAATCATAAGCCCTGTAGGTCTCAAGAATATCACATCTGCTTTTGCCTGTGAGTTCCTTTGAAAACAAGGGTCCTGATTCTGACTTGAAATGTTTTTTAAAAGTTTTTTTACCTTTTTTTAAATTTTCAGCACAGTACCTTCTGGATCCTAATGAGTGGCTGCTGGATGGCCTCTCTCTATTTTATTTACTGCTTCAAAGAGAATATGCAGTGGTTGTGGTCTGAACACAGAAACTACCTGTTGGGTAAGAAAATTATCAAAAAATGTGCTGAAGATCGTGGTTTAATTTAGTGGTCAGATGAATACCTGCCATAAAAAAGAGAATTAAGTGACTCATTTGCGGAGTACATTTTTGTCCTAAGCCACAAATGTTGAAATATTCCTAATCTACTCAAATGAGCGATGACTTACATTGTATAATTAAAGAAGGAGGTTGATGTAGTGGACTAATGGTTTTAAGAGCAGATTTTGCCTGTAGTATTTTTTCATTGATTTGCCATTATATACTTTCCCTGTAAGAACAAAAAGGCAGCTCCTTTGGTCTTTACTTTGCTGGATATGGGAACTGGATGCATAGATTGCCAACTGGAGGTGGCTGCAGGGATTGACAGACACCTGCCTCAACATTGTCACATGAGGTGAAGTCATGTGCAGGACCCAGCATTAGTTAAAGATTGTTCATAGATCACCTCATGAACTCTGCACACTTTTGAAATACAAAGCACATAAAACATAATGCAGAGATCTGTAAGACAACAGAAGCATCACCAGGCTATGCTGCACAGCAGCTGCAAGCTTTGAGAAGCAAACCAATGAAGTTTATGGGGCAGTTTGCATCTTTTACTCCCTGTCCTTCTGTTGTGTTCCTGCAGGGTATTTTCTGGCTGTTGGGATTACCAGCTTTGCCATTTGCTATCAGCAAGGGCCACTTACCACTGAGCTCAGCATCACCTTGTTCTCCTGGACGCTCCAATTAACAGCCTTTGTCTTGATTTACTGTGGTGTCACCATACCTCAAGTGGCTTATGCAGTGATAGCACTCAGCCTCTGCTCCAAAGGCCTGTGTTACCCCCTTGGTGCTGCTTGTCACATAGCCAGGTTTGTATCTGTCCGTGAATGTCCAGGTCCTGGGATCATCCAGAAATATTGGAGGCTGATAGTGAAAAAACTTGTACACTTCAATAACATTTAGGAATTTCTAGTACTTGTTCATATTTTTGCTAAGTGTAAAACTGCAGTAGAAAAAGCCCAGAGACACAGGAATTATTTTCCATTTGGCAGTTTTGAAGGTGAGTTTTGTTCTGTGGATAATGGGGAAATGAGTCTGTGCTCTTAAGGACAAACTTAGAACCTTCTAGTCTGCAGCATATGGTAACCAGAACATTTCTGTTTGGTTGATTAAACTGCCTTGGCTTCACATGTGGTGAGGGAATCTGCACGTAACTCACATGAAATCCAGTGGGATAAAACAGTGTACCATCCTGAGGAAGCAGCTGTTCAAAAGTGACAGCCCTTGTAAGTTAGATAGCGTAGAGCTGAGAGACTAAAATCACATGTCCACAAAAATAATGTTCTCCGTTGATTTTAGTTTTCCAAGGTCATTATCCTAAGTGTACATACCTCCCTTTGATTCATGGAAACAATCTGTTAGAATTCCCCTGTATTCCTAGAGATCCATTTACATTGTGGCATTTGGAATGGGAACTGCTTGCCATGGGTAAACCTTAGTTTGCTAAGTATTAGCAATGCAGGAACAACACGTTTGCTCATCCTTGGATTTGAAGCATGTTTTATCACAAGTGCAACACTCAAATGAAGATTCTAAAAAGCCCTTCTGATTTACATCTGGTTTTTATCCTCAGTGATGGCATCCAGATTCAGTCTTTAGTGCACACTGTTCTGTAGCTGTGGGCTCTGCTGAAGCACAGAGGATTAGGAAGAGGCAAAGGCTAGAACTCGCATAAGCAAAAGAATAAAACTCAAATGATTTGTTTTTCATTTTTTTCCACATTGTTTAATTCTGAAGAACATACTTGCTTTGCTCTTATGCTCTTTTTACACGTTCAGTCGTGGACTCAGTTGAAGCTTTTTTGTTTTAGGTAGAATTTATCATTTTTTTGAAAACCAGTTTTTGCTGGCAACTGAGAAGCAACATCAACACTTACCTGATGTAAGCAGGTTCAGCACACTCAGAAATCAGTATGATGTGCCACAAGTTCACAGAACATACCTGTTTCACCCTGAAACACTATAGTTTATTCGCCATGTGGTTCTCTTTTTTTAGTTTTCATGAACTGGTGCTTCTATAAAGAAGCACAGCTCTACAAATCTCTCTTAAGAGAATGATAAGGGCTTGCTTTTTAAGTTTCAAAACACTGAGCCATAGCACCAAACATTGAGGCCATGATGCCAGATACACAGTTCAGGGCAGCAAGCATATCAAAATAACTTAGAATCTTGCATTATTTCTTGTTAAGAACAGTGAATCTCACTGAGCCAGCAAGACCTTTACCCCTTAGACCTGAAAAATGGCTACAATTCTTCCTTGGTTTGGAGGAAAGTAAGGCGGAATGCTTACTGAATGCTGCTGTTAGAGCAGGTGTTTTTATGCAGAGCTGAAAGTCTTATGGGCATCCAGCCCTTGCTTATCTTAACTCATCACAACATTTAAATTGAAAGCAGCTGACAGAAGGGAATGGAACATGGCACACTTTCTAATTTATATCTAATTATATTATACATTGCTACGCAGCAGCTAAAAAAACATCAGATTGTAAACATTTTGGCCTCAGACTACTCAGTTTTGTAATTTAAAGCAAGATTTAAGAGAAGTGATCTAGTAAACAACATGCACAACTTGTAACAGGCTTAGAGCATTGCTTGTCTTTAAAGTAACATATGCAGACTGGGTTTTGATTCAGCCCATGCCTCTGCACAGACACATTTTGCATTTTGCACCTAAAAATGGCTGAGCGAGCAGCCATCTATTTAATTCTGTGAGATTTTAGTCCATGCATACACAATAAGGACCTGGTCCAAAGCTCATTTGAAGCTCATTAAATACAATTATGTGAAATTCTACAGACCAAGGGTAAAAAGGGTGGCAAACATTACATGCCTTGTCCTCAAATGCAAAAATGTAGCTTGTCCTCTTAAAAGGACAGAAGTGCTTAATGCATGTTAATAGCAGGTAATAGAGAAAAAGGGCATGTAATAATTATGTGCCAGAAATCTTTAGAAATACCACTTGTTTTCATTACATTCCAGAAAAATGAAGAATCACTTTAGATCAAAAAACTTGGTGTTTAAGTACCTTACTGAAGACGAGTATCGAGAACAAGGTGAAACTGAAACTATCAGAGCTTTGGAGGAGCTGCGTTCATTCTGCAGGAGCCCCGAGTTCCCCTCATGGATAGCTGTATCCAAACTCCAGTCCCCACACAGGTAAGAAAACCTGGCTCCTATGAAACAGGAAACACATTGCACAGATGCTGTTGCATGACCTAAATGCCACTTCAGGCACTGTGCCAGGTGTGTTTATCTTGCAGATCCCACTCAAGACCACAGCCACACCTCTCAGGGGTATTATTTCTTGGTGGTATTAAACCCCTGTTTGTTCCTCCCTGACCATAAATTACTCTTGAGAGTCTGCAGACATTCACAGCTAATCATGGTCATAAAACTTAAGAGGTTTCACTGGGTGCCTCTGTAAGGTCCTACAGTGACCCTGGGGGCTCTCTAACCAGGGAAGTGGCCCTCCTTCAGGTTTTAGAGTGGTGCAAAATTGGGGCAGGCTGAAGATACAGACTCAGGTATTACCTGTATTAAGCTCCCTGCACAGTCAGGGAGTCCTATTACCGAAAGTACCACTGTCTTAAGACTTCAAAACACAGAGAAAGAATCAATGCCTGCACCTATCAAGTACAAGAGGTAGAAAAGCTACGCCAGTTATAGCTTGAGACAAAACTTCAGACAAATATAGGTCAGGAGGGGTCAGAAAAACAAAGCCAGGGAGCCCTGTAGAATATAAAATTAGTAAGTGCATTCCCATCAAAACCAAAACCTTTAAGATATCAGAAGCAGAGTCTCACATATTAGCCACAAAGACAGTCCTTGCCACAGAACCAAGCGTCACAATCTTAAAGGGAGCTCCAGTCACATTGGAATTTAATCAATAACAAGTTAAAAGCAGTTCCAGAACCTTCATCTTCCTTGGATAAGCACACAGACAGCCTCTCTGCCAGGTTTTAAGGATTTACAGTTAAAACAATCTTACTTTCTAAGCTGCTTGCATTCTCTAGCATGACGGAGAGATGAAGCCTCGCTGCAGTATTGTACAACCAAATACTGCCAAATGCACAAACCAAACAACTGAGACACGTATTTTGCAGACATCACTTTGTTAATATAATTCTTATATACACTTCACTAGAGTACAAAAATAAAAAGGAGAACCAACATATTTGAAGTTGAGTACCCTGTCAAGCTGCCATTAAGCATCAGACAGTAGCTCATCACAAGGCAAACCTGTAAAACACAGCCAGCCTAGTGCTGTTCCCCATTTAGACTAACAGAGCTTCCAAGAACAGCGAGGTGACGCCGTTCATCTCACAGAAATGTTAAGTCTAAAATGCAAATTATTGATCAGTTTACCAGAACTCCAGAATGGAGCTGCATTTCCTCTTTCATACACTCCTCTGATGCTGTCGACACTTACCCAGGTGTCAGAACTGCCGTCTGTTTCCACACTTGCCAGAAACCTCCAGCTCCATTCTCTCTCTTCAGTGGAGCTGTCCACTGAAAGTAAAATTTGTGACAAACTGAAATGCAGGGACAGTGCTAAGTTCATGCTTTGTTCTGCCAGACGTCCAGTGTGTTGTTTCCTTGGAGCAGCTGCAGAATTCCCAGCCTGCAGCTCCAGGTTCACCAAAAGCAGCAGTTCTTGGGTGAGACTTGAGCTCAGTTTGCCCACAGTGTGCATGCAGCACCAGAAGCAAGGTGATTGCACAGCAATGCAGGAGTGCAGAGTTCTTGCCATTTCTCATTAGCAATATCAACTTACTTGAATTCTTACAGCCTTTGTCCCAAAGATGCTACAGCTTTAATTTATTTTTGGAAGCTCAAATACCATGTATCCAAATGTACATATGCTTACTCTGGATTACCTCATGAGTACTGACAAGACGTGAAAATGAAGTCAGATCTTCTTGCTTAGTCACAAGGCCTCGCAGATGGTCTCCAAGAGAGCAAAAGTTACTTCTACAGAAAGTACTGAAAAGATGGGACAGGAAAATCAATCTTCAGGGTTGTTGCAGCTGCTTATGGGCATGTCCTTACAACATCCCTGCTTAAACAGCAGTATCCCTATCATTTAGAGTATTTAAAATTTTTTTTTCAAATTTCTCAGCTGATCGCTTCTCCCTTTAAAAATTTGTCAGGTTTGCAGATTTTGTTCTGGGAGCTCCCCACATCTCACCTGCAGAAACAAAGGCACATGATGAGAAATATGGCATTGGGAGCTCCTTCCTGGAAGAGCAGCTCTTTGAGACAAGGGCACAGTCTGAGCAAGGTGATCCAGCCAATTCCATCCACGAAGACGAGGAGCAGGATGAAGAAGAAACTCGTACACGAATTTCATTTCCGTATGCTACTGAGTTGCTCTGAGCTTTGGGAAATAACACCAAAAAAAAGGGGAGGGGAGACACACTTGTCCCAGAAAAGAAGGATAAAGACTGAGAATGCACAATTGGCTATTTCTTGTGGTTGCTCACAGACAAACAAGGATTTTTGAGAAAACTGTTTTGTATCACCGATGTTACAGGAATAGAGCAACAGAAGGAAACTGTAGGGGCAGTTCAAGGGAAGAGGAATCTCACACTACTGGGATTTTAACTGAGGAAGCAAACTTTGTGTGTTTCCAAGGAAAGCACTGGCACCAGAATGCCTTGTTTTAATGTGGATACTACCTCCAGGAAATGGAATCTGCTTTGGCCCTTTCCAATGTCAAATCCTCTGTGCTGAGCACTAGAGGGAGGAGGACCCGTTTTTAATACTCTTTTTACTAAGTACCCTATGTGTCAACTGTTCTGTGACATGCCTGGAGATGCAGCCTGACTTCAGCAGTGCACGTGCTGTCCTGGGTTCTCATCCTCCATCCCTGCACAGGGAAGAAAATCTCTTACCTCTAAGAGTGCCAAAATACGCAGCCCTACCATATTCCAAGAGGACACACAGGACTCAAAGGTCGTGCTCAGGAGCCTTACTTTGATGGTTCTTCCTCCTTTATGTTGCTTCCACTTCATTTTAAAAGGAACACTTCAATTTTACAGTAAAGAGACACTTAACACCCATTAGTGCCATGTTTTTATAAAGTACCTATGCAGAACCTATTGCATGTTTAGCAGAGAGAAGCCCCATCAAGCAGGTCATCCAAAATACACTGACTGTTAAATCCACAACATTCAAAAACAGAGCAGGAGTTCTATTCAGGAAGGCCACTAGCAGCAGCAAGACTCACCCCTAAGAGAGGGTGCTGCTACCAAATCCACATCTAAATTACCACCCACACTCTGGAAGTCAGGTTTGGATGGGGGGGCTCTGCTACAACCAACAACAGAAGAAACCCTCATTGTCTTTGATGGTTTGACAGAAGAGTGGAAACTCCCCCCTGTACAATTATCATAGCAGACTAAATTAGATGTATTTTACCTTTGCCTGTCACCATTGTGAAAATAGAGTACTCAAAATTATTAGAGATTAGTCAAAGGATACTTGAGGAGGTGTCAATGCTAAATGTTTTTTGCATGTTTTTAAGTACATGTGTGTTCTCCAGTGCACTTCATAGTTAGCCAAGAACTCCCATCCATGCCATGTGAGGCCAAGTGGGAGAATCAGATTTGTCTGAGCTTAAACACACAGTCTTTCTGGATGTCCTCTCTTTACCGAGGTAGTGATGATTTTCCCTCCATAATATGGAAGTACATTAGTACATATTTGTATGATATAAGTACATAATATGTATTTATATACAATAGCCCAGATTATGCATTAAGGTAGTATTTTACCTAAGCAATATATTAAAAGGGAAAGCTCCCCCAGTTGAGACAATTACATGTTTTTAGACACTGTCCCCTTTTCTGAATTATTTAAAGCAATATTAGGTACACCTACTTCAAAGAGGAAAAAAATTGAAATAAAAATCAACCCTTGTTTTATGTAGTTGCGAGCTCCATAATTTGGGATGGATAAATACTATTCAAAGTAGAGCAGGAAATTACTAAATGCCTGCAGGACAGGAGTGCAGCAACATGAGAAGGATGATGGCTATTTTAGTAGATATCTTAAAATCCTCTCAAGCCTGTTCCAACACTGGAAGCATTTTATAAACAAAACCCACCAAAACCAGCTGCTGTCTTTGGAGCCCTTTGCCAACAGTGAGTTCACTCACACAGAACTCCTGTGATATGTGGAGATGACACAGGCTTACTGAAACACAATTGTTGAGTACTGTCCCCTGTTCAGCCAGAAAATCTGGGAACAGAGTTTAGATGTTAATCCATTGCCCCAGCTGCTTCTTCCTTAACCAAGGATGCTACAATTATCCTCTGTTTCATGGTGTTTACAGTGATGTCCTGCACACTTACATATTTGCACGCTTATATTGCTGTGCATCCCTCACATTCCTACACACCACAGCAGGACATCGGTGCCTACAGTCAGATTTTATTGTGGAACACTGCTCCAACACAGTAGTTCCCAGGCTGTTGTTTCAGTATCCTCCGGTGACCTTAGTAAAAGGTCATTATCATTGAATTATTTTCAGTTCAGGTGGTTCTGTTCACTGCTGCCACTGTGATACAAAGCAAATGAAATAAAGGTTCAGGTTGATACTGTTAAATATGTTATGGATATTTTATATTTCTTACCACAGTTTTTACAGTTTCACAAATATCAAAATCCAGATGTACATGTCCATTTTGCAACACAGAATGACTATACAATTCCAAAAAGAGCAGGCATTTCAAATACACAATTCTGAAGTGTAAACACAGTGTACAAGCTCTTCACTTCACAATCCAGGTGCTATGCAGTAGCAGCTGAGGTAACACCGTACAGCATGAACTCAGCAAATGGTTGGTTAGTCTCAAGATGATTTTTAGCATCCTTCTGTCCTGTCACCTGTTCAGTCTTTAGTTCTCCCCCCAAGTTATACAAACATACAATAAATACATTTCTGATTTTAAAGGACACTTAGACAAGTCATGAGGATTTACGTGAGTACAGTACATTTAAGTTCAAGTGCAAAAAAAGTAACTAGTGGCTAGTCATTGATGTTTCTTTTTGTTGTCTATGGTGTTGGTTCCAGGCACTGCCAGAACGTGGGTTGTTCTAAAAGCAAAGCTAAAGCATAGCTATGGGACACCCCTTCAGTCCAGCTAACCAGATCTCAGAGTAGGTGAAGCTGCACACCCCCTTTCCTGCTCAGCTGCTGCCAGCTTCCTCTCCCTAACCCTGAGCTCCTGTTGGCCTTGCCTCTGGCTCACTGCACATTCCCACAGCACACACCTTCCCCGTGGAAGGCCTGACACCTCACACACCTGATTCCAAAAAGGGCTGAGCCATGCTCCCTCAGTCCTGTGGGAGCCAAGTGCTCAGAATCCCCTAGGAACAAACTGTTAATCTAAGAAAATGGGCCAAAATACTATCCTGACTAAACACCCCCCGACTCCTCCCTGAGCCCGAGGATTTCCCTCCAGCAGCAATTTTCACTATGCACCAGCACATCAGCTGGCTGCAGTTAGTACTTACAAGCATAACAAAACATAATCCATAGTCCTCCAGTTCTTGACACTGGGCAAAGTAACTTCCTAAACATACTGCAATTGAGTTACATTTGCTTCCTCTTGAGGAATCTACTTGATTTCTGCATCAACTACTTTGCCCCTATAATCCTAAACATTAAGATTTTTAGGTGATTTCTCCCTACCACCCCCCCCCACCTTCCCTAGGCACTTAAAGCTTACTGTTTTCTTAATAAATAACCAAAGTAACTACACTGCATTAAATAAACTCATGTACAGATGATGAAATAAAATCCCAAAAAGACTGTGTGCCCATTGAAACCCTTGATCAATCTCAGGCTGTGCAATCTTGATCAAAGATTCTTGCCTTGATACATCAAACCTAAAATTACCCAAACACACACAACCTATGCCCAACTGCAGGGCTGCAAGTGCTGAGGGTAGCTTCTTCAGAAGCCTTCCTCCAGCTTTCGTGTTTCACTAAAACACCAGTTCAAAACCTTTCCTTTGCAGAACTAAACCGTTGTCTCAAACAAGAGAACATTAACTTCAAAAACATATTCTTTGAATATGTGTGTGGTTTATCTAGTCCATCACCATAACATTAAGATACGCTTCCTAAAGCTATTCTGCTTCTGAGAAATCTTTACAGAGACAATTTCATGGCATTCCTGTATTTATAGGATCTGGTATTTTCTAATAGACTATGCTGGGAAACTTCATTTTGATTTAGGAACAAATTCAAAGAAGAAAATTATCCAATCAAGTGAGACACCCTGTGCCTCAGTAAGTGAGGAGTGAGCTGCTTTTTTCTACAGATTGCAAAGAAATCTCATAGCACTTGACTCAGCTTTAGCAAAGCAGCCAAGAATTCTTCCTACCATTGTATGTGGCCACATCATTTCCCTCAAGAATTCTGAACTTTCAGCTTTCCCTGCTCATGTTGCTCTGTGTAGTCATATGAGTATTCTTTAAATAGTTAAAAGCTTGCACTGCATCACATTATGATCGTTAAGATGAAGGAAGTCCTACTTTTGAGCTCCTGCTCCAGCATTTCCCAGGTGAGAAGCGGGATTCCATGCACTGGATTTGGTAAGATGAGTGCATCTCAGGGCCCTGCAGCAGCAGGCTGAGCATCGTGATCCGACACAACACGGTTGCCATCTACTTGGGAATCTGATGTTGCTGTAGGTGTTGGTGCTGAACAATTGCTGGATTGCTCAGAATCTGTCGGATTTTGGGGTTGTCTTGCTGAGCTGTCTGATGAAGCACTGCGATTCTCATTGATTTTCTAAAGAGAGTGGAAAGGATTGCATGGACAAAGTCAACATAAACGCTCAGGCCACTGTCCCCAGACATACCCCCAGATGCATTCAGGCACTGCTGGAAATTCACAAAGCACTTACTTTGAATGCCCGCAACATAACAAATCAAACTTAAAGCAGCAAAGCAAAAGTTGGACATTTAAATCCAGATGACACTAATAGCAAGCAGACGGTAGCTTACCTTCCATCTCTTTTCCTAACTGCACTTTCCCAAGAAGCATGCAAAAAACAAACTTGTTGTGTTTCAAGGGGAAAAAACAATTAACTGGACTTCAAAGTGTTTAGACAAGATCATTCTTTTGACCAAGCAAGTCTATAACTTTTTTTTCATGCTTCTTAAATACAGCTTTTCTCAGTGGGTCCCTCCCCCCACCACAATACTGCTCAGACCTTCTGACTGACAGAACTTTTGCAGTACTGATGTTCAGTTCCATCTGGTCTCCTGAAAGAGGCCTCACTAGGGAACGTGAGAGCACATCTGAACAGCAGTTACATTCCTCTGAATGGGCTGAAACAGCAAGTGTTCATGCTAATACATTTCATTAGAGGGTGACACATCACCTATGATTACTTGTTTTGCATTGAAGCATAGAGAATATGGCAAGTATGCCCTTTAGTTTGAAGGAGTCTAAGCAAGGAGAACCTGAATCGATCCAATATCTTAATGAAATAAAAAGGAATAATTTTTGTCGCTGGTTCTCGGTGCTGACCCTCCTTCCAAGTGATCTATTTTCATTTTAAGGAAGATATTTAACAAATTTGGTAAGAGAGCTCAGCAGCCTTTTCATAGTTTCAGTATTTTAATATCATCAGCCTAAAATAAATGACTGAGCACAAAACATGGAATACTTCGGAGCAAGTTTGTCATCTTTGGGGCACTGAAACAGGAATAAGAGATTTTGGAGGATAGAGGTGATGAAGTAAATGATACAATGTGGTGCATTGAATTTTGGCACACCAACAAGAACTACTTTCACGTCAGCACTGTATTTTTCCAGGAAGAAAAGAATAATGAAGAGATCATGTGCCACAGAGAACAGGCACTAAAAGCCCTTCTAGCCTCTTCACAATTCTCAGAGAAGCAGCTGGGTGGTGTCCAGCAGTGTTGGACAAGTCACTCTGGGACACCACACACCTGCAAGACATTATTTTCCTGCCATGTTCACTATCTAAGTTCCATGTGACTTCTTTTATCTGGTTCAGAAGGGGATAGCTTACACTAAGTAAGACCCTAAGGACATTTGCAGTGGGAAACAGCAATTTATCTGGACAAATCACTTTGATGTCAGAGACCTTGTGATATCTTCAGCATCACTATTAAAAAACCCACATTCTTTGACTGTGGGAAGGTCAAAACTGAAGAAAAACCTTGGCAACCTAAAGCAGACATACCTGTAACATATTTTCAAGACTAGAGTCAGGCAAGAAAGGCAGGAGAGCGCTGACCAGGTGAAATTCCTACACACTCTGTTCTGCTGATTCACACTTACATCCCAAATTACCCATTTCTAATTGTGGAAAAAACATTTCTGTGTTTACGCCTACTGGGTGCATAAAGAACCACCTCACCCACTCCTTGCAGACAAGTAAACACAGTGGTTTTGTCACTGACCATGCTGTTCCAGAACTCACAGTGACAGCACTTCCCTACTTTGCTTAGCAGTGTCCTTCAGCTCCAGTCTGAAAGGCATGGCCAAAGCATTGCAAGTTCAAGATCCAAACCCATCCCACCACAGATGAAACTATTACAAGCACTGGGGGGAGACTGGACAGAAGGGAAATGGTGTAAAGGGAGCACCAGCCATCAGACATTTTAAGTGGTTCTTATCTGGTGTAATACTAAATTAAAAAAAAAAGATATTAACTTTATTTGAAAAGAAGGCTCTGTATCCCACCAGTAGTTGTCTGCAACACCTATTTCTGCAGCCATGCAGATGTCTGACAGCATCACCCAAGGAAGCAAAACTAAGTAAAACTCATTATGCAGTCTGTTAAGCAGCTGTGCATCTTTATGTTCAATTATCACCTTGTAAATTTTGCAAAGCCCATACATTCCAACTAATATGAAAAGAAATGTAAGCAGGGAATTCAAGTATATCAGTCTGGAAAACAGAGTCTCTTTCTATGTTTCTTCCTTTCCTCCCATCTTCAGGAAGGTAATACTTGCAAAAATAGTTATTTCTGCTGTAGCATACATAGAAAAAAACTCTAAAATGCTGCTATTTTATCCAGTATTTTAACTACTGTGTCCAGCTTTATTACAAGCTGACAGAAAACAGCTGCCAGGTAATAACAGATTTACACAGCTATACAGGCTTTCAAGCATCTAAAAAGTATGTAAGAAGTTCCTGCGCATTAGGAGATTACCTGCAAAGGCTGATTCTCAGGAGCTGGATTGGTTTTGGACAGTTTAACCATCTCTTTTATCTGGTAAACAGCATAAGCTAAGGTGACCCACGGAGAAGAGCTGATGCCCCAGGCAGGCTTGTTTACATCCTCCTGCTCTTCTTGGTGTTTAGTTTTCTTTAGAGGGAGTCTGGGCTCAGTCCGAGGCATGATATCTTCTGACTGCTGCTGTACAAGGTCAATAGTTGCTATGGGAACAGGACTGGAAGGCACTGGGATCCTTTCTGCCAGCATTGTCTTCTCTGAAGTTTGAAACAAAATAATCACTGGCAATGCCAACATGCTTAAACCCCCCCCCCGATGCAGACAGTGCACACAAAGTGATTCTAGCTTTCATACCATGGTTATCACTGCCCCCAAAAGCAGAACACTGGCACAAGCAGCCAGGAGCGCAGTCTAGTGAGGGAAACACGACGTGGCTGCTGTGCCACTGCACGAGGGATGTCAGATCTCTGCATCCACGGGAGGGCTGAGGAGTGTGAAACAGCCCGTTTGTTCCCAGCTATCCATTAGAAATTCACATTGCATGGGAGAAGCAATTTTCATGTTGTATGCAAACTGAGAAGAAGTCTTCTAGACTTGTAGCAAACACTCTTTCTTCTGTCTAAAGCCTGCACCTTACAACTTACTTGTACTCATAACTAAACACTGGCTTCAAACAGGGAGGCAGGGAAGTTGCACGGCCTACAGCATCACCTTACATCTTAGAGCTTCTAAACCTACTGATCTCAATGAGAACAGTTGTTCTGCATCTTCACCACCTCTTTTGTTAAGGAAATAACCATCTCTTTATAGTTACTATGGAGTTATGCTGTTAGTGAGAAAAGAACAAGGACAGTGACACGCTGAAGGAGACAGAGTATCTGACAAATTTCAGGTGAAGAAAGAAATCCTCCCAAAGGACCTTTACATCCAAGGCTTTCCAATAAACTGTAACAGTTGTCACAACTGTCTTGAAAAGTCATCCATAAAACAACTGTCATGACCCAACACAATGAGCCTTACAGCCTTGGAGAGACAGAATATTTATACACAAAAAGTAGTTAAACAGATTGTTAGAAACTGAGGGATATTTTCAGTAATAGTTCTCTGTGAATAACACATTATATAAAGTTGGAAAAAGATATTTTTCCAACTAAAAATATTTTACCAATTAAAAAGACTTTTTTCCCCAAATTATAAAATTTTACTTTTAGATATTACTGGATATTTTAAGCAAGGGCTTGGTGTTCTCCAGGAGCACAGAAGTGAAGAGACTAATTCTCCACACACTTGACCACATGCTTAATTTTACTCATCCAACTGGTCTGCTTGTGAGCAGCCTAATTACTGTCATGCTTAAAATTAACACACACACACACACACACACTGTCCAGACAAGTAGTGTGTATTAAATGAAACCCCAAAGAAAACAGAAATAAGGCCACTGTGAACACCCTGGTCTTTTGTGGGTTCACATGTCATTAACTGAATGCTGATGGGAAACTGAAGCAGCAAATACCCTTTTTGCTTTCCATTTTTTGCCATTATCATTTGAACACAGGTGAAGAAAATACTGGCAAAATAAATATTTGAAGACTTCATTACAGGAAACTTGATAACTAGTCAAGGGCTATTAATTTAATATTCCAGCTAAAGAAAACATTTGGGTAAAAAGCAAATCAAAAATTTATGGATTTTCACAATTTTCCAGTGTTTTATTGTCTTTGTAAGAATCTGATTTATGCTAAATCCTTCACTTTGCACCAACTATTTTATTTCTGCTTAGCCTTTTTATTAATAAAGGCAGAGATGAAAAAGTTTAAGTTTCACCACAGTGGAGATACCTCAGGTTAAAAAAAGCCTATGAAATTTTGTGTCCTCTAAAAGCCACTTCTCCAATATCTGGCAGGTGGCTTTGACTGGTAGAACATGAGAGCACAAAGTGGGATCGAGGTGACCTTAAAGAACTGATGCAAGTGAAATGACTCACTGCAGCTGTAAAGACTAACCTAAGGAATTCCCAGAACTGAGAGGACATACAGGCAGCAAAATACATCATGCTTTCCTTCTATGGACAATCAAGAACTCATTGCTGCCCTTCTTACAGCAGCACCACACTTCAATTTCTTCACTGCTCAGGAAAAAATGTCCCTCTCGAAAACAAACTGTTCTGTCAGAATCTGAGTTAAGACACCAAACATAAAATTAAAGCTGTGGGAACAGCTTGAGGTTTTTTTTTCATTAGCTCTAATGTTGTAGTGTCGCAGTGACATGAACATTTACCTTCTTCTTCGTCAGGAACCAACAGCCACTGGATCAGTGCAAACAGAAGCAGAATCACTAAACAAGCCATCCCTATTCCTCTGAATGTGGCAGCAGGACCTGTAATGAGATTTATTTTTTTTCTAAATTGAGAACCTACTTACTTAATAAAATATAATGAGTCAGCATTATGTCTTCCTGGCTATATATTGCCCATGTAGACTCTTATTAGCTTATTTAATTCTATTCTCCTCCCCCAAGGCTTCTTCAACAGGCTTTGCAAAGGATTTTTAACCAAGGAATTAGATTCTCATTTGTTTACCGAGAGGCTTTATAGTATCAACCTCTTCTCTCATAAAGGATTCATTCATCTTACTTATGGATTAGGTTGGAGATTTGCTTCCACGATAACTAAAAATATCTAGGCATAACATACTTAATGAATCTGTAACACTGACAGGTCAAAGCCATAAGCACTATGGTCTGAATGCAGTGGTGACCTTGCTTTCATAAAGGGCCTGGACTGGAGAGCCCAGGGTCCTCCCCAGCCTGAGCAGTTCTGTGATTCTGTGGTTCATACCAAGGGTATTATTCTTTAAAGTACAACAATAACTAAAGTATAAGTAAGTTTAAAGCTGATAGTTCAGCATCGATAAAATTAAATTTTTCAATACAATTTTTCCTTACCGAAGTAATTGACCAAAACCCCTCCAACCATGGCTCCACATCCTCTGCCCAGGCCCAAGTGGAGCCCTTGCAGGATTCCCTGGGCCGATGTTCTCAGCTCCGGAGGCACTGCTGCACTGAGGTACGAAATGCAAGCTGCCCATATAGCTGCATGTGTGACACCTGGGGAGAGGAGACACTGCCAAGAGTTACCAGGTCCAGAGTATCCCAGGACAACATCCGAGCAACCGCACTCATCAGCTGGAACACACGGAGGAAAACAACAAAATCTCCTCACTGATAAATGTCTGTGAAGCACAAATCAGTGTTTGGCAGTGTGATACTGGCAACCAAGCCACAGGGAAACAGGAGGACTCCTGCTGCAGAGCCTGTCAATAACTCTTTCTCCCTCTAAGATGACTTCGCTTCTCTTCTTGACACACAGTCCTTAAGAAGACAAGTCTCTCTGCCAGATTCCTTGTGCCTTTGGAATACAGTCCTGATTATTCAAGCTGTAGGCAATTCAAGCATTAATGCCTCTCAGCAGTCTCCTTAATGAAGGAGCCACAACCAAGGCAGCATAAAGGTCATAAAATCCAAACTGCATCAGAGATATCCATGTCATTTCAGAGGCAAGAATTAATCCCCTCCTCCTACCCTCCTCACCCCCCCAAAAACCCACCGCCTCCCAGCAAACCCTTTCTGGACTCAACACCAACACGCTCTGCATTTGGCACTGAATGGTCCAGATGGGAACAGCACACCGAGCTCCTCAGGGAAGGCCAGAGATGTCGATTTTCACAGCTGCTGTTGGGAGGCAGAGTCATCCAGCCCTTCCTCCTGCAGTGACTGCATTCTGTGTGTGGGCACTGCTGCTGCCTCTGCCTCACCCACTCCTGCTCCGGGGAGCCAGCACAGGGCTCCTCACTCCATCAGCCTCCTGGCACACAATGCTGGAAGTCTCTCCAGGTTTGTGAACACTCTTTCCTCTTGCAGAGGAAGGAGGGATGGGAAGGACAGCACATGACCCTCAGCATGCAGAGAGACTGGCTGCAGGTGGAGACTTCGCCTCTGAGCACCTGCCTGTGGGGGGCTTCTGTGGAGTGGGGAATAACAGGACAGGGTTGTGGAGAAGCTGGAAAAACAGAACAGTTTTGTAGTTCATGACAGATTAAATAAGCCTGAACTATTTTGCCACCCTCAGATTGAGTGGGAATGGTGTTTCTCATTTGAGAGGTATTAAAAATAGTCATCACAGCTCACAAATGCCTAAGCTCTACTGCTGTGGTTTTAAAAAAAAATGTTGGCACAACCGATGACTCAGTCAACGTGTTTCTGTCCCCTACACTTTAGTTATTAGTGAACAGTTGGACACTCAATAATTATTTAGGCATTTAGGCTGAAGACTCTTAAGAGCAAGAAAACACACAATTTTGTAAAGCGGAGAATAACTTGGATTTTGCTCAGGTGTAAAACAATAAATAGCACACTATGGAGTTGATACAGTGCAGGTTACACATGTTAGATGTCCACCAGGCTGTACAGACTAATTTAATTTCAAATCAAAATTTCTCAAGCCTTGGGTTGGCAAACATGAGAGGTAAGTGGTCTTCTCGTAATAGAACATCAGCTTGTTGAAAAATAAAAAGCTTGCATTAAGATGAGTGTATATTACCTTGCCATTTACAGTTTAAGGCTTAAAAAAATCAGATTTTCCATGCAAAAAAACTCAAAAGAGTTTTAAAACTCACCAAGTATCTACTTTTTTTAATGCAGATCCATGCAAGCATTGCAAATAGCAACCAGAAGAACTGTCCCAATAACAAGGTAAAGCTAATCTAAAATAGGTGAAGTGGTTTTGGTTTAGAGAGTACATCAATGAACATGAAATATGCAGTTTTATCAGCTGTTAGGAGTAAGTCAAGTTTAAAAGCCAGGCAAATCAAAAACACATCAGAAATTATTTGAACCGTGAAGCACAATACCACTGAGTTAGTCTGAACACAAAAGGCTATAATTTAACCAACAGGTGCTGTGGTGCTTTCACCTTTTCTAGGCAGTCTAGTTAGAACATAGTGTTCCCAGTTCCTCTGAAAACAAGTCCATACCTTTAAACCAGCTTACTTCACTTGCCTTTAAAGGCACAGCCTTTTTTTTTTTTTAGTATGTGTGCATTACTAATGTAGTTTTTATTATAGCAATAATTTTATTATAATTACTTACAGAACTGTGACTATTTGGGACAGTTTTTACAACTTGTATAAGAAGTCTGGTCTGGATTACTGCCAACCACAATTCGTTTTAAAAGAAGTTGCTCACAATATATAGATTGTGACATTACTTGCTAAAACCACTAACCCCCATTTCATCATCTGGACTACAGTTCCAACAAGTGTAACAAACCTGTGTTATACTTACGATGTCTAGCAAATTTATGATAATTTATATATAAACCATGAGCTAAATATTTGGGGGTCCAAATTTATTTCAAGAGAAATATGTATCATATTTCTGCCAGTGAAAGGCAGAAGCTCTTTGCTCTCTAGACATCACTGTATTGCTGGAGCACCAGGAGAAGTCACTTCTTAGAACAGTACTTGTTTTGGAGTTTGCTGAGTAACTGCCAAGTGGAAATAGCTGATTTTCAGGTTAACAAGAGTTTTGTAATTTAGAAAATTGCTGTTATGCAAATTGGTGAGCTGTCATAGCTGTTACCAGAGAATCTGGACCACTGCTCTGAACTCTTAAGTTGCAGCTAACTGGCATAGCAAAACTTCTTCTGTGAGGTGCAAAAGAAATAAAATCTTATTTGTTTGCATGCTCACAGACTGAGACATACATATATACACTACAGGCATCAAGGATGTCTTGAAATTTACAGTTATTACAGATTCAGCCTTATTTCTTATGTTCATACATTGCCCGTGCAAGTCAATACAGCATAGTGGTTCAAAACAATAAATTAAGAAGGGAGTTTAAATCTCTTAATTTATTCCTTTGAGAATGCAATGCAATTAAGAGTCATCCCCATCCCAGTTACAGCCAGCAGCTGAAACACAGCTTGGTTCTTATTACAATCAATAGATGCAGTCTGTGGAGTCATCTTCCAGAAATGTCTCCATGCCCTTCAGCACAGCACATGGGGATAATCCTGCTTGTATTGCAGAAACAGTATAAAAAAAAAAATTCTTTATAGAAGTCATCTGAAACTTTTGATAGCCTTAAAGCCCCTCGAGCTGATGGAACTGGAATTCACATAGAATTTGACAGCTTCTTGGAAAAGGCGATGTACAATTAGAACAAGGACTTTTCTGAGGGATTTCAAAGACCCATCAACTTGATGCAGCCATGTGGCCCACATGGCTTCCACATGTTCTGCACAATCTACTCTTTGTTTTCAAATATTTCTGATCCTTAGATGGAGAAAGCAGCTACAACTCTTACTTCCCTTTGCCACAAGCTCACTTAAAAATAAGAGCTTCCACCTCGCCAAACTTCATTAAGGTGTCACTCCTTATCACTACCAACATACTTGGTGGTTATGCAAGAGAGAAAGCAGAGCCCAAAGAAACAGGGTTTGGAACTGCTGCAAAAGAAATAATGAGAAATAAAGAGAAGAAACCTGGTAAGAGCAGCAGGGGAAAATGAGTAAAGGCAGAGGGAAGTCAACAGTGCTTCTAAAAAGACAACCTTGATCAGCCGTTTGGCAACACTGAATGAGATGACTGGAATCTAACAAATGCAGTGGTCAGACACACCTATGGACTTCATGGACACCAACAACTGATGTTTGCTGCAGGCTGAAAAGTGCACACATAACACAAAGAGACCTGGGGGCCGAGGGGGGGAAGTTGTCTCTGTGTGGGTGGGTTTGGTTTGGACTTTCTCATTTGCTGACTATAAATAACTGCAAATAGGCAGATTAACAAAGGAGGACATGATTCAGCAATGGCTAAATATGATAAAGTCTGGCAGATGCATTTATGAGAAAGGATTATTTTGAAGGTCCTTAGGGGTTTTTTTCTTCAAATTTCAATTACTCAAGATTGTTCCAGACAAAAACCCCACCAGCTCCCTCGTAGCCTTGCTGTAAAGGCAAACCTACGTATTGTGCAATTCATACTGAAATTTTAGCAGAATAAAAACCACATTCAAAGAAAAAGAAACTTGTTTCTCAACCATGGCTTACAGGATGCTGCTGGGCACAAACTTATGGCTGTATTGTTGAGACCACAAGGTTTTCTCCTATACTTTGAGTTGGGGTATCTTTAAAACAGGATTACCTAGAAAGTAACACCCAGAGCTTTGGAGTCATCATTTGCTTTCCCTAGATGTCCAAGCAGGCAAGAGAATAACACATATTCAGTCTTCAGGTTCTTTGTAAAATTTTCCTGTTTTAAGACTTGGTACAAACAGTGAGGTATCAATTCAACAGTTGTGGTTCAGGGTGTTTTTAATAACAAGGTTCAGAAGCTTGCTGTTGTGGCAGTTTTAATATGATAAACTGTTTTGTTAGGTAGGAGGGCAAGGAGCTAGGACCCAAAGCAATCTCTTTCTATCTCTTTCTATTTCTCTTTTAGTGCTTTCTAATGGCATTTTATAACTCAAGTTAAAATCTAGCTTACAAAGACTTCTGTAAATATAGTTAATTTAGTTAATTTAAATTCAGTACTTAATTTAAATTCAAGTTATGCTGCACATAGAAGAATAAGACTTCTAAGCATAATCTGTGGAAAAGTTTCTAAGTATTATTGTATAAATCCAAAACACTGGCTTAAAAAAAGATGGTAAAAAATGGTATTCTTCAAATACTGAAGAACCAAAGTGAAACAGTTCCCATTTTCCATAGTTTTAAGAAGCCACCACAAAGACAAAAAAAGGTCATAAATCCAAGTTGGAACAATTTATCCTTTAACATTGCAATGAAGATCTTGCAGACTTTTTCTACAACAGGATTTGCAAACAGGGCTCAAATCACTTTCCATGGACCACACCTCTGTCCTTCTAAATGAGACAGTGAAAGGGCAAGTATCTTAAAGGAGCTCTATTAGCACAGGGGAAGCTACTGAAGGAAATTCCTTTCTATTAAAACAAAAATTCTATAACCTACAAGTATTGATTGAACAATATCACTGAAAAACTACAAAATATTTTTACAGAGACAGTGACCCCAGACTATGTTTGGGTTCTTTTAATGGAACCACAACCCTTTGCATTTAATGAAGCTCACATTTATCACCAAACAGGACTTGCAGTAGGTGTGTACCCAGCTCGTGCTTCTGTCTCTTTGTTTAGTTAAAGGGTGTGTTGGTCTCACACAGTTCTGTTTGAATAAACAGAACTGTGCACAATCAAATGCACACCCTCCCTTTTGACGTCAAATATTTCCCAAGATAAACAGTAATGGTTTATGTGTTTTATGAACCTGTGTCTTCTGGGATATTTGTGGCCAAAAAATAGAGAAAAAAAGTAAAGAAATACCAAGTTTTTTACTTGAAAACAAGATAAACAGAAGAAGCTCATGTTATCCTGGAAGGTCATCACTGTGCTGTCTTACCTTGAAGTACTTCCATTGGAAGAACCGTCCAGGCATTTTCCAGATAGGAGATGTAGATGTATCGTGCTGTATTACAGGCAAGACCAATATAAAGCACTCTAAAGAAAGTAAGGAAAAGAGAAGTCAGGATAGTTTGCACATTCCCCTTCTGGCAGAGCTTACTGGTGCAGAAGTTATTTGCATGTGTACAGTTTGCCAGTCTAAAGCATTTGCTCAACACAAAATATACCCTGTAAGTCCTACACCCAAACATAAACTCTCCTCTTGCCCACTCCAAGTACATATGCAAAAGCTTAATAGGAAAAAAAAAAAAGAGACAGGAGATCCACTGACCTTTTAATTAAGCTCTGTAGTTCCATACCATGCTCTGCATGGGACTGTATTTCAGAGAGACCATTTCTAAGTGCATTCCTTTCCAAACAATCTTCTTTTCTAATCATCTAGAGATTCATTCTGCCATTTCAGTGTAAGCCCGGAGCAGGTTTGTATTAAAGGAATTAATTTTACCCCAATTAATTTAAGTTTATAGTCCCAGTATCTGCAAACTGCTCAGAACTACTCTAAAACACATCCCACAGAAGCAATATGGTTTGTAACAACATGCCTCAGGATAAAACTTAGCCATCCTGTTGAAAAGCAGCAGATGCTGCATCTCAGAATTTAGAGGGGAAAAAGCTCTTACAACAGTTTTTAAACAATGAAGCACAAAGACTATTTGTGCAGTGCATTTCCCACTGCACATTTAACCTGATGACTTTTCCCTTCCAGTTTTCACATTTAGCACAGCTCCCCTCCGGGATGTTCATTCATCCAGCTACCTTTCTCTTATTTTTAGATGGATCTTAGGAAATAAAGATTTCACTCAAAACATGTTTACAGCTCGAGAAAAGATACTATTGCAAACTTTAAAGAATTTTTTCAGGGGCAAAGACAATTTATTGTCCAAGCATGGCTTCTTGGTTGGACCCTAGTTTGGCACAAGTGAAATAAATGCAATTAACAATTAAGCTGAAGCACAGACAACTGTGAAAGGTCTCGTTACTCTCTGTGCTGCTTCTTTAGTTAGTTGTTCTACAAAGGCAGATTCATTAAGTGGTCCAGAGCCACTGAAGATCTAGGGTGAGACATAATCACAAAAGCACAGCATCTTGTTAACGTTTGAGGTCTCCAAGTATACATGTCGACAGTGAAAAAAACACTACTATCGTTTTCATCACGTCAGTGACACCAAAAACATTTAAAATTATAAAGACTGATCCATGCATGTCACAATAACAAGGATTTACTTTCAGCAAGTTGGGTAAACTTGCCGGAAATCATCTCCTGTGCCCCAGTCACACATCAAACCAAGCTGTGCTGCTTCCAGACCCATGTGAGGTACATGAATAGCTGGTTTAAGCTGCCTTTAGGCAACACAAGCCCAGGCATTCATGGAAGAAAACAGGGGAAGTCCTGAAAAAGTTTGCTATTATAAAATAAAGAGAACAAACTTGTTCTTTGTGCCATGCATCGTAAATTTCATCTCATCCTTTAATTAATGCCTTCTGTTCCAAACAAATGACTTGGCTCCTTTCATAGCTACAGCTTAATGTACAACCACATCTCTGAATTGTATTAGGACGCACTGGCCACAAAAGGTAACCAAACACACAAAGTCTGCAGGCTCCTGTCTTCATTCTCCTACTAGAAAGGCCAAGGGTGATGCACATGCTTGGGGATACGAACACTTGTATCCATATACTTGTTTTTCCTCATCAGCTGTACAGATGCACCCAGCTCTGTTTAGGACCTGTTCTTGACAGCTTAATTTCACTTTTGTCTAGCAAAAACTTTGTTCACTAAGAACTTTCTTCCCACCTCAGCTGTTCCCTATCACAGCCAGCCCAGGGATGCGAAGGGTCTCCTGCTGCTTCAGTTTTTCCACCACCACTAACACACTACCTGTGCTTTTCTGACATGTTACATTTGAAGAAAGACTTGGATTCAGAGTTTAAGAGCAGCAATTGAGTCAAGTTCTACCTCTTAATTTGTCAGAATATGTACAGAGTTTTAGGTAAATTACAGTCTATGGGGATTTCTATAATTATGGTTTTGGAAGGGTACGTCATGAAAACTTTTGTGTATTTAGAGGTTCTTTTCAAAAATGTATTTATAATAATCAATTAAAGTCCTTATCAAACCTAAATGAAAAATGTAAACAGATATTCCTTATGAACCCTATATGCAGCACCCATAGAGACACCATATTTGATTCACAGGTTAAACATTTCAAGCACTGAATCTCTCTTTATGTTAAGGAGACTAAGCTGTTTACAGCCATGACTACCAGCTTCTCCTTCCCATAAAAACTCACATGCTGGAACTGTGGTCAGACAAACACATTCAAGCTTAACCTCAAGTAGAAAGTTATTTTCAGAGCTCAACATCACCTTCCTAAAGTCACCTAAAGTCAGTTATGAGTGTTTCTACACAGGGTGCCATTCAACAACAGGAGCTAAATACTTGGTAGACAGTTTTGCATGCTTTTTTGTCACCTAAAATTCATAAAAGTATAGAATGCTTTGGGTTGTAAGCTTTCACAAGGCTTGAAAGGGGAAACTGAGCTTCTGTCTGACATGGTCTAAAGCCTGTCCTTTGTAGAACTAAAGAAAACAGTCAAAAGTATTTTCTCCTGCTACTGTGACAGCGCATTCAATTCTGGTTCTCATGCCTGTGTTCAAACAACTAGGACAGGAAAAAAAGATTGAATGACAAACAGTCAAATAAATACTGCAGAAAGACTGTCTACAACCCAGAAGAAAGGAATTTTGAATGATTGGGAAAAAAAAACCAAACCAATCCCAAATGCTCCTGGCTAAGATGGTTCCAAGAAAGATATCTAGTTGGAGGCTATTAGTTCTTATTAATGGGAAAATGAATATCTGTACTAAAAGGCAGCAGTCAAGACACATACAAAACTATCAAAGAATATAAGCTATGAAGTCCTATAAATTACTCTTTGAAAAAGAAAGGAAAAGGTTTGCCTCCTTTCAAACACACTGTGCATTTTGCAAAGTTCAGCAAGTATAAGAACACAAGCAACCAGGAGGAGACGTCTCAAACTGTGATGACTAAATACAAGTAAGCATTAGATAACATTAAAATATGACTAATGTGCATTTCCCAGGTGCAGGTATGAAGAATGTTGTTTCATAGCAAATAGGAACTAGTGTTTGAACAATTTAATATTTATCCAGTCTTGGCTTCACAGTGCAAATTTTAAAAAACAAAAAAGGAGGTGTTAATTCCAGATTTCATATTTCTTTTCACTGGCCAATGCTTTCATCCCTTCTATTTCATCTTATTCACAACCCTGCCACTCTTTTGCTTTTTGTTCTTTCTTCAGTTGAAGTCTAAGCCTGAATTTTGTACTATAACAATTCACACTGAAAGAGCATACTCAAGCTATCTTTAGCTATCAAGACTGTGATCTGTTCTCACCACTCCATCATCATATCCTCCCTCCAGTCTTTGCATGCAAGGTGTCATTTTCTGTTACTAATTATTGTCAAAATCAGAGATTAGAAGACTGACTCAAAGTAAAGAGATCCTCCTCAGTTTAAAGAAAGAAACCCACATCTTTTAGGTAATCTCTCAATTTACAGTGCTAAGCATCTCAAACATTTTTAGTAGAGGTCAAATGAATAAAAAAATTCACCCCAATAAAGGGAAAACAAAGTGCAAAACCACAGAACAGACTGTACAAAAAGAATGGTGCAAACAGTTTAAAAATACTAACATCTCACTGACTGTATGATTCTAAACTGGGCATTTGAAAAGGACATGATGCTGACAACACAGGGAGTTCTGTGTTCAGATGCACAGGGTACCTGAATAAATACTAAAAAAACACCTTTATGACTCCATTAACTCAGATTCCCCTCCAGCTTTCTTCCCCTGAGCTTTTATTAAAGAGCAGTGAAGAGATTTAAAATATGTGGAAATTAGGTCAATTGTGAACTTACTGAAAAACCCCATTCACTAATACCCTGGAAGCAGTCAGCTTCACTTACACAAGGCGAGAACTACAGGAGGAGCCCTGCAGCCATCTCGCCTCAGTAGCTGCAACTAAAGGAGGAGAGCAAGCCCTGAACTGGTGGTAAGTGACACTGCCAGGCTGCAACCTCATTCTGCCAACACCCAGAGCCTCATTATGAGGGCATGTGCACAGAAGCTGCTCTCCTCGTTTCCTCAGCTCATCCTTCTCCCCTCTCAGCCTGCAACTGACACCTTCCCAGGCTACTGCAGTGACAAAGAACTGCCCTGCAAGGGGAAACAAGCTAAAGCAGGAGGTGTCCAGAATGCTGCTACTCACAGGACAAACCCTGAAAAATTAATGGTATTTGTATGTCAAAACAGACAACCCTTGAGTGGGTGGCAATTTGTAAAGATCTCTAACAGAGCACTGCATCAGGGAGCTGGGGTGTCTTCTGGAACCATCTGCAAAAGGTTACAGTGCCAGGCATAAAGCACATACTAACATGCACCTCAAACACAAAGGGAGCATTTCAGAGCATTTTCAACTCCTAAAATAGAACTCCATCATGTAAGCCATGTAACAGGNAAAAAAAAAAAAAAAAGGATTAGCTTGAATTTCACTTTGTAGCACCAGGCTGAGCCTGAGAATTGTCATTTTTTGTATAGTTCTTTAACGATTGCTACCATCTTACCTGATGTGACCAACCAGTTCAATGAGTTTGTGGCTGAAGAAGTAGGCAGTCAGCTCAGACACATGACTGAGCACAGAACAAACTCCAAAGAGAGTGGTGGTGCCATTCAGGTCTTCCAAGTGCCAGTACAGAAAGGTGAACACAAAGCCATATCCAAACCCCATGAACCATGCCACAAAGAGCACGGAGCCGTACTGGATACTACACAGCAGTTTTATTAGGTCCCAAAAACTGAAAGACTGTGACTGGCTCATACTGGTAGGAGTGTTATCTGAGGACTCGTTGGAGGCATTTCTGTCCCCCTGTGAGATTTCCACCTCTTTTCTCTTATTTTCATCTTGCTTGAAGTGTGCATAATGAAATCGAAACTGGGTGGCCACAATTAACGCCATTGTCATCAGGACACCAAAAACGATGAAAACAATCCTGTAGTTCTTGTACTCAGGAGCTTTACATCCTTGACCTTCAATGCCAACTTCCGTATGAGTATAGTCAATGCCAATTCCCACGGAGAGCATGGCCAGTCCCCAGCCCAGAGACCCCCACATACGCTGCAATCCATACCGGTCCCTGTGTTTGCCAAGGTACTGCAGAGTTATGGTGTCCACAATGGTAACAGAGGAAGCACTGAAAAATTCTCCTATTATGACAACCAGCAGGATGAGTAGAAAGATGGCCTCTACTTCTTGTTGATCATAAACGAGCACAGCTTGGTCAGAGTGCATCGGCTTTGTGCTGGTGGCAGCTGGGGTGGTACTTGGAGTCATGTTCCCTGGTGGGGCTGGGCTAGTGGTGATGTTTTTCAGAACCAAATGGGTACTGTTTTCCAAGATAAAATCCATATCACTGCTCTGTGTAGGTGACAGGAATGTTACTTCATTATTAGCTGTGCCTGTTGTTTCCACCGTGACCGGACTGGGAGTGAGGAGGTCTCTCCTACCACGAACTTTCGGGGATGCAGTACGGACCGTGGTGAGTGGAGATGACACGGAGGCATTTTGTGAAACTGTTGTTAAAAGGCTGCTTGCGTTGGTGGGGTGTGCTGGGGGAAGGCCCTTTGGTACACATCTTAAGGTGGCGGGTCTCACAAATCCGATCCCCAGGTTAAATAAAACCCAGCATAAAAGCGAAAACAGGAGGACGATCTTGCCTTTCTTGAAGCGATCTGCCACCACTCCCCAGAAGGGAGCACTGCAAAACTCAATGAAGTACCTGATGCCCACCAGAAGCCCACTCTGACTGGGTGACATCCCCAGCTGCTTGTAGTACACGGGCAGCAAGGGGTACAGAGAGCCATAGGCAGAATAGAAGAAAAAATAAAAGACCTTGGAGATCAGCAGATCGTTGTTTATTTTGACACAGTGCTTTTCTAACCAATCCAGCTCTTCTTCAGGGACAGTGGTTGTCTCCGTCGATGGGGATTCATTATTGGGTGGCAAGTCTTGATCCTTGGAAACACCGTTAAAAGGATCAGCAAGCACATACTTTCTCTTCTGTTCTTCTTCATCGTCGGTTAGAATGGCAACCTTATCATCAGCTGCCATGGTTTACCACAGCATCCAATGCCTGGTGGACTCTCAAGGAACCAGGGCTACCCTGCCAACAAATAAAATAAAACACGACATGGTTAGGGCACCACGTGTGAACAGACCTGCACTGCCAGCCATCAAGAACAAAGACAGCTTTTTTTTTTAGAAGTGTCATTCCTGAGCAATAAATGCAGTATCAGGATGGGGAAGGCCATTTGTCTAGACTAGTGGTACATGGTAGCATCAATGTGTTTTATGACCCATTCTGTGAAGTTCTCCCAACAGCAGCTTTAATAATGTGCAATAAAACATCTTTCATGTTCAGGACAGAATAATTTAGATATTCAGAGTTACTGTGGCAATTAAGTGCTAACATTTGCAAGTCTCTTCTTTCAAGTTGTCTTTTCTGCCGGAAGGCTAACTGCTCTATTTTCAGTATTCCTTACTAGACCACACAATAGCCATGATTTTGTAATTAAATAATGCAGCCACATATTTATCTGCATTTTTTTAATCACCAGAACAAGTTATTATCCAAAGCCTCATGATGGCATTCAAAAGGTTCATCAGTCTCCTCTCCAAACACAATTTTCTAAGCACTCCACAACCACGGCAGAAATCAGTGGGGGGCCTGGGCTGAAAGGCAAGAGAAATAGGAATTAGGATGTGACTTTAAGATTGAAATTAGGATAACAACCTTAAAGACATCAAAGACCTGACAGTAAAAAAAACCACAGGGACAGGCCCTACCATGATATCTTTAAGTCAAATTCTGGAATTGAAGAAAAGTGGATTGGGAGGTAAACTGCACTGCAGCTGCCCAAGCTTATCCTTTGCAGAAGTAAGACTATAAAACTGACAGCAACACTAAAAAATAAATTCACCAGTACTTAAGACATTGAGCTGACCAACCAGCTTTCATGTTTAAAAACAACAATCCATTCCAATAAGTTAGGCTAGCTAAAAAAATCTTCCCTTTCAAGGAATAAAAACCAGCCCTGCCAGCAGAGTATCAGCTCAAAATCATTATTAGAAAACTAGTTGTAGCTCTCTTAGTACCTGTAAATTTAACGTAGGAAGCTTAGCTCATTGGATTAATGTTACTATCACACAGGAAACTTTTTGAAGGACCAGTACTTGAAAAGAATATTTTATATCAGAAGAACCTAAAATTTCTCTAAGACTAATCATGATCTGGGCCTTCTCTAAAAATTTCAAGTTGGACATGATGACCCTTGTGAGTCCTTTCCAACATAGGGCATTGTATGATTATATGATAAGTATTTTTTTGCAGGTCTGCATTTTATTCCAAGTAAAAGAGCACAATGAAATCAGTCTTTCAAAGCTCAAGTGAAAGCACAATATCATCCCTTTAAAATTAATCATACATTGATATATTCAGTGCCTTTAAATGAATTAAGTCATCATTATTTAAATACTGACAATGGATTTGCAAACTAAAACAAGGCTAATAACAGAGACTAACATTCACTGGTATGTTAAATTAATTTGTTTTTTATTGATTCAAAATACACATAATGGCTGACAGAACGAGCCAGGGATACTTCTAGAAACAGCAGTTCATTAAAATAATCTAAACCTTACACAGTTCAGTGACAGACAAGTCTAAAAATACCATCACTAAACTCCCAAACACTCATAAGGTTTGTGTATGTTTTTTGCTTTTAAATGTCATTTCTATGGGACACTATCAGTGAGGATCTCTGGTTTCACTAAGGGAGAAAAGGCTGCATAAAAATCTTGGAACCTTAAATATTCATGTATTCAAGGTTAGAAGTTAATAAAAAGCACATACATATAGACTTGGGTTTTTTCTTCAGAGATACTCAGATTAAATTAAAAAAAAAAGTATTTCAAATGTCTCAAGATTAACAGTCCTAATTAAGTTGTTAGAACCATCAAATGTGAAAGCACATTTTCTTGCTCTTACCTGTTACCATCAAAAGACACATGAACCAAAACCCAGCAGCTGTCTAGTGAGCTCTTGCAATTTTTGGTTTAGCCAGCCACTTCGACCTGACAGCTGGAAGGACTATGGGTTTCTTCCTCTTTCTACATCCAGAAATCAAGCCCTTCTAACGAGTAAATCAGACCAGTCATCATCTGTGCTCTCCTTTTCTTTATGCCTCACCTTGCTTTGACAACAGACTCCAGAACTAGTGCAGGGCCCCACTTATGTCAAGGGGATGGAACTGAGCTTTCAGTATCTCATCTGTTTACAGCATCTTGCTTTGTAGCTGCATCAGAGCTTGACAGCATTTAATTTTGAACAAAAGATTGTCTCCATTTTAACCATATGGATATTTTAGGACAACTTCTTTGCAAGTGTGTGACTTGGAATTATCCTGATTTAAACAAGGCAGCCATATTCCTCATTCCAATACAGGAGCTCTGAACCATCTGGTTTCTCATAAATAATACCAAAGGCTTTTAGAGCAATTAGCATCCAATCTCTTTTTGTTTTCCCTTTTCTACTGAAGCTGAACTTCAATTTTGTATGTTGTATGAATAGTGGGTATATTCCAAATACTGTTAATCTTTAAACACTTCAGTTGCTGCATATTCTTCTCCTCTCCATAATTTTTATTGGCCTCAGCATCCATCTTCTTCTATATCACATTATGTGCAAGGATTAACCCAAAAGATCCAACCCTGGTATTCTGATTAGAACATCTTGAGCTAGAGTGCTATGAAAAGTGTATTTCATAATAATTTCAGTGAATTATTTTCCCACACTGAGTGTTTTATTGAGTATTATTAATAACACAGAATATACTCTTCAGAAATACAACAGCGTCAGGACTGGTAGGAGCCATATGGCAATTCTTTATTGTTTTGATCACTAGTTTGTTTAGGAGTCAGATTTTGGAAAGAGGCATTTAGCAATCTTTTTTTAATTCTAAAAATAAACAACTGAAAATTACAATATCAACATAGTGGTGTTACTGAAACATCTAAAAAAAACGCCCATCTACAGGGCTTTCCTTCTACTGACAAAAACCCTGAGCCAGTGGGGACTGAATGTGCGGCAAACCAAACAGATGGAAAAACAATGTAATTCTGAGTGAGAAAAGACTAGTTATCTGCTGGTTATTTTAACCAGAGCCTTCAAATACTGTGTCTTCACTTTTAAAAACTTTCCTCGACCCACAAGACAGTAGGAGAACAGAAGACAAGCACTACCAGCAAGTTTAAAATGAACAACAGAGAACAGGAGTGAGGAAGGAAGATTCAGAAAGTAAACAGACTGGATTTCAGAGTGAATATAAATTTTAACTCATGTGAGGCTGAAGAGAGGACAAAGTTTTGGTAAAGGCCTGTTGAATGCTATCAGTTCAGCCAGGACAAGTGAGACCAGAGAGGTTTCTGAGTGGTGCCATCACTCTAAAAAACAGGAGGAACAGTTTGGTGCCTATTTTCTCCAAACTTAGGTAAGTGCACAAACACACAGCAAAGCCCTAAGAGGCAAATTGGAAGGAACTTCTGCCAGGATCCTGAGAAAGCCCTGCAAAGGGAGAGCTGACAGCACATCAGATGTATGTCACAAGAAACCACTTTGGTGCTCTGACAGACAAACGAGCTTTTATCTTGACACACATTCACGTTTCCACACCAGTACACAACTTGGAACGGGGAACCCAGTCCTTGTTCACTCACCATCCCATCACCCCTGACGTGGCTACAATGGAAAAAGGTCTCATTGAAACCTGAAATGTTTATCTCCCTCCCCAGTCCATGACCCCATTGTACCGGCCCGGGAGGGAGCACACGGGAAGCTCTTGGCTCCCTCAGACTGGGGGTTATTCCACAGGATCCCTCAGACTGGGGGTTATTCCACAGGATCCCTCAGACTGGGGGTTATTCCACAGGATCCCTCAGACTGGGGGTTATTCCACAGGATCCCTCAGCCAGGGGACTATTCCACAGGATCACATGTATTCTGAGCCCCTTTATGCACAAGTGCACGTGCTCCTCTTCAGATATAAAGAATGCATTTGTCAGACACAAGGTTATTCTCCCTTCAAGATTTGCCCAGATAGGATTTTTTTTGGTTACATAAATAGAGTCTATTATTTTTTCTAAGTTTCCTGATACAGACTCCTGCCTCCTTGTTTTATAGCTATTCCTCCAGAAAGTCAAAATCCACTTTCAAACCCTTATATCCACGACACATTTTGTATTCTGTCAGCTTCTACAAACAGCTACACCAACTTCCCTGCAGACTTTTACCTTTGAGCAACTATCTGAGGAATGGAAGGAAAAACATTTGTCCCAAGGAATTCAGTGATGACTCTGCAGTGGTCATTTTTATGACTCCAATGAAGCTCTTTGGCAGGTAGGTAAAAAGAGGCAAATGTGGATATTCTACATTTAGTTAAGTATCTTCTTGGCATTCTTGCCTTTTTATTTCTTAAATCGACCTCATTTACTCTAGCTCTCCTAATAATTGAGAGGATATCAAGATCAGAAAGGATAGAAAGCTAATCTATTCAAGACAACTTGACATTACAAGAAGTTTCTTACAAAACAGAAGAAAATTATAATAAGGAAAATAATAATATACTAAAAACTCAGCTCTTCGAGTCACTTCTCAAAACCCTGTGGAAAAAACCACCCCTGCTTTTTACTGTATCTTAGGCAAAAAAAAAGGCAATGAACAGATCAGTCTGGAGTAGCTAATCCCTAAACTTCTCAGGGAAAATACCATGGCACTCGCAGTGCCAGGCATTGAAACTTCACTTGCACACCAAAAGAAAGCTAGGTTTGAGGTGAAGGACTACTGTTTTTTTTTTAAATAAAGTTTAATTCAGCATAAATATTACATTCATTAGGCTTTGACAATTGAAGTATAATTAAGACTCACAAAGCAGAGCCTCGAAATTCAGGTCTGGATGTATATGAATGTTAAAAGACAAACAGATAAAAAAACCCCTTGATAATTCATCAGAAGACAGTGCAAATGATCTAGAGGCTTAACCCAATAAATACCTATCAAAATGACTCACAGTGGAAAATCTGTATTTATACAGTCTCAGAAAACAGAGTAGAATTTTGAAGCAGGAATCATCAATTAATCTCTCAACCAACAAGCAGCTGGAAGAACAGAGCAGACTTGCCTGCTGTTTGTATTGTGTGGATAAATCAAAGCCAGCCAGCATGGCACCACATCTTCCAGACTTTCACTGACTAGAAAACTGACTTTGTAGCAAATACATTAAATTCCGCATGAAGTTCTCATACAGACATCTTTAAATCTGCTAATAGAAAACATGTTTCTTCAAAAATCTGGGGTTTTTTTTCAGTCACTGATTACTGTTTGATTCAGAACAGGTCTGTGCTGGTGAAGCAGACTTAGAAACTATCCATCTTCCAAAGAAAGCTCACCTCGCTCATCCCCTAGCTGGTGAAACAAGTGCATCCATCATACTGCTCATGCACACACCACCTCCTCCTCAGCCCCCCTGATCTCATCGATCCAAGCTACAAAACCTTTAGATCAAAGACTTGCTGCTACAGTATCTGTGCAGCCTCTCCAGAAGGAAGCCCTGCATCCAGCAGGCCTTCAAGGTATGGCTGTGATAGACATGAATAATAGACCATGTTTTCCATTTCCAAGCAAGTTTCATCCCTAAGGAGCAGCCCGGTGCAGTTGCCTGTGTCCATGCCAAAAAGGAGAATGTTATGCAAACAACTTACATCACGACAGAGGAGTGTGCACAGACTTCATTTCCTCTTGCATCACATTCCTAAAGCTCTCCCAGGTAAGCCAACCTCCAGGCAGAGCCCTTGGGGGGCTGCTCCCTGCCAAGCCAGACAGACCAACTCCCACAGGCTGATCCACCTGCCCCACATCACTCCCTGCTCTCTAAAGGCAGCAGTTCCTCCCGAGAGGCCCCAGCAGTGACACCTCACTCTGAATTTATAAAATATAGTGAATTAAGCTGGTGCTGGGAAATACATTGTTTCAAGTCTGAAGCAAGACACAAGTGTTGTTACATTAACCACTGTAATTAGAGTTTCCATGAAGTGAAACCACCTCGTTCTAAAGCACTTAACTCTTAAAATTGCTTTATTTTGTGTTGCTGATATGCACTTAATGTGTTGGCCTATAGGTTTTTCTGCTTCTTCAGTAGGAATATAAAAACCCTACACACTGACACATATAGCCAATTAAATCTGGGGACAACAGTATGTCTGAAGTATGTCAAGATCAGGTTTATAATGGGTTTAATGCACTTTATGATAGGTCTGAAGTTGCCAAGTTGCTACAGTAGTGCTGGTATTAACAGAAAGGAGAAGAACACTATCAGATCCTCCTCTGTTAAAGAAAAAACAGTAAACTCACATCTTAGGACTCCTGCTTTCCAATCTTGTTTTCCAGTTACTCCTGCACATTAAGATGTCCTAGTAGATTCCACATGTCACACAGTTTATTTTTTGTCACTATTAGTTCTCCAGTTTTTTCAACCAGTCTTCAATTTGCCAACTACATACCCACACTGCCAAGGCTTACTGTTGATTAATTATGGTAATTAACAAGTGTGTTCTTCCACTCCAGACCAGGACTCCAGGAGCACAGAGCTGGCAGTGCTGGAGAGGGACACAGGCACCCAGCTGCCCCACCAAGCCTGGCAGGAGCAGTGGGGTCTGTTGCAAAACAGAGAGGCCCTTCCTGTCAAATCCCACACTCGGGGACCAACTGACAATGATTGCCACCAGTTCACACTTTCCCACATTGCTAAAACTCAGACTCATCGTACTGTAGCTGAAGGTTAAGATGAATTTTAGGTTGTGCCTTTAACCGGGCACGTTAGTGATCAACCACAGCTTCCTCACACCGTCAGCTTTTGCTCTCATACTCTCACTTCACCTGTTTGAATTTTAAGTCTTCTCAGGATTTTTCCTATGGTTTATGGCTGCTATCAAAAACACCACCATTGTTTTCTTTTCCCCTATTCCCCAGAGTGTTTGGAAAATAAAAACAATAAAATAAATGTCACCTTTGTCCACTATTTCTATCCAGGGAAAAAGAAATTACATAAAAAAATAGCCATGCTACAAAACTAGCATTTTACAATCTCTCTTCTTGGACATTACTAACTACAGTGGACAGAAAGACAACATATCTTAGTAACATAATACTGTTTGGGGTGAGTTCCTACCGAAATACTTCAGTGTCACGCTCATACAGCCACTCCTCTCTCTCCTGAACTCCCAAGTTTATCACTCCTCAACACCGCACTTTTCATTAACACGACATTTAAAAAGCGCCTGCTGTTAAAACTGCAGAGCCGCTGAGCAGACACGAGTTGTATAAACTGCATCGAACTTGAGCAGCGCAGGCACCCGTAGCAGCGATGGCATTTCCTAAACAAGCATCTACTCCTGCGCTTGTCTCATTGAGCCGCGGCAGTGCTGACACCCCGCCCGCCGAAACCCCCGGTGTTTAAGGATGCGAGGGCTCCGGATCCGAGTGACAGCCGCACGTCACGCCCCGCCTGGATGCGGGCGGCGGGGACAAGTGCGGGGCTGGCCGGGCAGGAGCTCCCTCGGGCACCGACACCGAGTCCCCGGGGCGGGCGGGGGCGCTCCGGCCGGGCCGCGCTCAGCTCCGGCCCCCGCGGCCGCCGGGGCTCGCCCGGCTCAGCC